>CH002626.1:400053-417809 GCA_000149265.1 Ciona savignyi
CTATTTAGAATGATACAGTTACACCTAGTATGAAAATAAATTCCTGTATTGTTTTATGGTATGTTGTGCACCCCAGTACACACTATTATAGTGGCACACCCTTTTTTTTAATACACCCTTGGGCCTTGGGTGTTCAATACAAATGGTTAAAAAGTACTACTCTAGTTAACACTAATACATACAGTCTTTGTTCAATTCTTTTAAATAGACAGTATTCGAACCACTGTCATTTTGCCTTTAAGTTTTAGTTTTAAAGTCTTTTATATTTCACACCCAAAGTTTTTCTGTTTATCATAATTATAATGAAAAAAATGTAATTTCTCCAATTTGCTTCTTTTAAAATTACCTTTCCAGTGGTTTACTTATAATATATTTTAGGGGAAAAACTGAAGGGAAACTGCACACTATAATAAAGATTATTAGAGTTAGTTTTAAACATGGGGTTGGAGTTTAGCGTTAGTTCTGTTGTTGAGATTAGTGTTTAGAGCAGGGTTAAAATTAGTTTTCCTATTTTAGGTCAGTAGTTTCCTCTTGTTTCATCTTTTTAGTGTTGCCCTGTTTTCAGCTTAAACCTATTTCTCTCAATTAACATACCCCTTTCGTACCATATATAAGATGAGGTGTGTCTTAAACAAACAGAGCGCTCATCCATACTTTATTACGTCAGTGCAATTGACAAACACTCCTCATATCGTTAGCTTTGTGACGCAATTAGAATTCTCTAGGGTTTGCCTTGGACACACAGTTACGTTCATAATAACATTAAGTCGTCAGGAATGACGTTTTCATTGAAACCATCAGCTTTGCAAGGTTTGCATGGTCACTAAAACAACTACAAAATTTCAATGCCTTATAATGCACACTTGTTTATATGCTCATGCTACTTAACCTTTTTATTAAGAATTAAAATTTGGCCAAATTTACCTGATATACTGTTTTTATACTGGTCTATAATATTAAGGATAGGATACTTGTTTATCCCCTTGTATGGGAAACACATAGGGAGGGCATTATCACACAGGTAATCGGCAGGTTACCAAAGCCATTGCAGTGTATTATGTAATATTTGGACAATCATTCAGTTAATGAGTACAACACATTAATCCAGCGGTTCCCAAACTTTTTTGTTGGCGGCGCCTTTTGTAAACTTATTAAACCTTGCGGCTCCCTCATAAAGCCAAAATTTTCAAACTGCATGTATTGTATATTGTATATCAAGACTATAGCATGCATTTGGATAACCATTAAAACTCTTTAAAGTTTAAAACTATTCACTAAACTACTAAAGTGACGAACAGTCAATTAATGCAAAGCAGTTATTTGACAAACCATTATTCGAAAACAATGCCATGTTAGTGAGCAAATAGTGGCAGATAACACCGAACAATGGATTTTACAAGTAAAACGAATGCTGTATGCCAGTAATATGGGGTTGCACACCAGGCTCAAACATTTCCAATTAACGTTTTGCTGGTGTAATACACATGTACTGTTTTTTTCGTGAAAAAAAACAATAAATGCAGCAACTTCCGCATGGCTTCGCGGCGCCCCTGGCAAAGTCTCGCGGCTCCCCAGGGCGCCGCGGCGCCCAAGTTTGGGAACCGCTGCATTAATCCACTGGGTTTATGCTATGTCCACTAGTGTTATGCCCAAAACGCAACATGCTAGCCAATGCCTGGTTTATATCAAACAACCCCTCAACTAACGTCCAACATTCTAACCAAATGAGTAATCTGGCCGGACAATTTCCTGAACTAAACTAGGTTTCCTTTTGGTGTTGTGGTTTTTTAATTGGAATTCCCAATTGACAATTACCAATTCATTAGGAATGTAATCTAATCCTGAATACACATTAGGGAATGTGGTTTACTAAATATTTTGAAAATAAGAAAAACCAATACCAGTATTGCTCCAAACACTCAACAATAAGTTTAGGTCAACATTCTTTCAACCTTAAATTATGTGACTTAAAATCGGAGCAATTTTACTGAACTTTAGTATGACCTGAAAGTTATGTCATACTCGGTACTAGATATGACAAATAACTCATCACCACCATTGTGGTGTAAAGAATGTTTCAATCATATGAAACACACTGCAATAGCTCCTCTATTTATCACCACGGTGGGCACAAGGAAATTTGACGATTACCCATGTGATAAATTCCCTCTATTTTTCATGGTAACACGAATAATATGGTAATATTCTACCGAGTATATCCCACCTAATAAAATATGAATATCCTATCCAGTATAAATATTTGTATATTGTAATATTCTACCATCTTCTAGAAACAATATTTGATGTGTCTTTCCGCCAACTTTGCGTACTTGAAAATGACGAAAAAATTGGCGGTCTATGAGGACACAAAGTACAGGGAAGAAATGGAACTTAACGACATCATAAACACAGCAAGATCAAACGAAAGACTCACCTACAAGTACTAACTTTACACTAAATTGTATGTGGACTGTGGCATATTTTCAAAG
This sequence comes from Ciona savignyi, assembly GCA_000149265.1. Classification (NCBI taxonomy): domain Eukaryota; kingdom Metazoa; phylum Chordata; class Ascidiacea; order Phlebobranchia; family Cionidae; genus Ciona; species Ciona savignyi. Next base: position 402,543 of record CH002626.1, read on the forward strand.
GGTACAAAAGGTACAGTTCTTTTAGAGCTTTTCATTAAATTTACCAGATGACGCAAATTGTATTGTGTATTGCTATAGTAATTTTGCTATGATATCTTCGTTAATCTAATGAAATTTTCCTCTTTTAAAAGAACTGTTTTCTTTGACTTTATTGTAAACTATGCCAATATGTCCACACTGTCTATACTATGTACATAACGCTGTTTTTTCATGTTTTTCATTACTTCTCATTGTAAACTATTCATATTATATTGATTATGGTGCGGCCAGTGTGCCAATTATGTGTTATAAAAACTATATTTAAGTACAGTGCCATATATTAAGTAGTAAGCCATTTAATTCAAGGTAAACTTAGTTGAAATCTGTAATTTCTGTGAAATTTTTAAACTGAAATTTCATGTTTAATGTTTTTCTTTCATAAAGTGTAGATTATTTAATCCACAATACAACATAAAACAAGGAAACAAATTAGATTAAAATAAAGAAATATTAATAAAACATATGTGTAAAAAAAAAAAACATTGTTGTTAATTATTTACAAATGAACTGTTAATTATTTACAAATGGAAAGTTGCACCAAAACAGAATTGGATTCTTTTAAAATTCCACTTTAATAACCGCCTTAAATTCCTGGTAAACCCAATCTCCCATTTTCTTGGTATAATGGGATAATTCATTTTATTACCCTCAGTTTGTTCTTATCTTCTCAGTGTTAAAACCAAAGTGTTGTTGATTTTTTAATCTTGTAAAGAACTAGGTGCCAATACTGGACTTCTGGGCTTCCAAAAATCTGTACAATTTTTATTCAGTTTAAATGCTCAACTAAGGAACCTAATATTTTTTAGAAAACCCATAACAGTATAGTTAATTATTTTACCATTTTCATATCATAAAAGTAACAAAAATTCCACTTACTTTATTAGTAAAAGAATAATCTCTTTTTTACTTACATGGTAAAAATCTAATTAGCGTACTCTTTGCTTACATTTTTTATTTCCAAATTTGTACTATAATTTCATATTTTGCGTACAAATGTACTATAATTTTGCGTACAAATGTACTATAATTTTTTGCGTACTGAAACCATATATCATCGTTTGTGGTACTATACGTTTTACCTTCTAATTTTCGATCACTTAAATTTCATGGTTACTGCTTCTACATCTGTTTCTATTCATTTTAAAATTACTCGTTTTAAATACATAGTCGTTCGTACTAAATGTGTTTGTTTTTTATACAAAACTGTGACACAGCATTAAAACTTACTGCAGTAGTTTTGGTAACTGACAGTAGGCATAAATTAATCTGACGATTGACTATGTGATATTCTGCGTTTGCCATTAGTGAATATAAAGATTTAAAAATAAAGATATTAGTAAAACTAGCACGAAAAGGTAAAAGCAAATACCACTACTCAGTTTAATGAAACTAAGCCTATATTTTTAAATAAATCCTGAGAATAGGATATTCATGTTTATCCCTGTGAATGGAAAAACGCCAGGGCGTTATGACGGGCAATCGTTCAATCACCTTGCGCTTACCGTCGGTTAGCGGAGCTATTATGGTGTGTTATGTATAATTTATACGTTCCTTCAATTTTGGTATAACCTATTGTTTAATTATTTAATCCACTGGGCTAGGGCGATGTTTGTTAAATGCCTTGCCCAAGGACACAACCGACCAACTTAAGTCCAGTTTCGAATAAGCAACCCTTCGGCTAAATGGTTAGATGTTTTAACAAAACAGCTGACATATTAGTTTAGTTAGATGAGCATGCAGTATTACGCATTTTGATGAGTAATTATTTTTCCTTTGACTATAAACGCTTAGCAACCAAAGCAATATTTCTAACGACGCTACATTGTTGATATACATTATTGTGACGTCACAATGTAGCGAGGTTACGCCACTCAACGAAACAGTCAAGTTGTCTTAAGTGTTTGACAAAAGGCTTTCCAGCACTTGAAAATGTAGTCCTTTTGGCTATACACACGTTTGCTGGAATAAGCACATTTTGGGTTCTACCAAATAGAAAGAACGTCTCAATCATGCACAACACACTGCAATAGCTGCGGTATCCAGATGGTAAAAACAAGATGACCTGACGATTGCCTATGTGTTAACGCCCATTGCGTGTTTCCATTCATGGGGATAAACATAAATATCCTATCCTATTTTAAACGGGTTTGAGGTACATACTATCCATGTTTTATCAACATTTTGTTTAATGGGCTGCGTTTCGAATTCCTAGTGGGATCGTCACAAGAGGCAATTTTATATAGAATTGTTATATTTATCGGCCGCGCTATCCATTCGGCTATACGACCGTCCAATTTACATATTTTACCCGAACACGGCACATTATACATCTTGCCTACCCTCGGGTTTCCTGCGCTATTGCAGTGTTGTTTATAATAGAAAGGTTACTACTGTAAGTACTTTGTCCAAGGACACAACCGACAACCTTTCGGCTGACTACAAACCGTGAACACTCATATCGACTGATTTAATCGGTCGGTTTATCTTAAAACATTTTAATTTTACAAAATATTATAAGATATCAAACTGTCGTATAAAATGTGTTTTATCTCCTATACGTAGGCTATTAAATTTTAGTTTATTTTGTTTTCGTTTCTTGGAAATTTGAAAATAAAAGACCACACATTTCAAATTTAAATATATTGGAAAAACGGAAAAACAAAAGTCGTTAATCAAGCTATGGTGAGACACATACAAAGAAATATACGCAGCCATAAAACCCTCGCAAAAGTATATTAGGATACTTCCATGTGCCCAGATTAACTGGATAAAGCGCGCTTACCATTTCATGCATCCGTGTTAGTAAGATATTTTCAAACGATAAGTAGCTATTTAGATCGTTTTATCACTCACTAAATTAGATATAAAAAAGTAATTCCTTTTCGTCACATGTCATACGAAGGTGGCCACGGGGTAATCTGACGACTGTTGGTGTGATAGGTTTGGCTGTCATTAAAATACCAAAAAATAATTGATTGGATTATAGACGTGTATTAACGACTGTCGTTTTGCCGCCTTTTTCCCGTTTTTTTAATTTTTATTATAGGTTTTGCTTCGTGTTTTCATCGTGGAATAAGAAATAAAGTAAAATAGTATAATTCCGCCTTTGTCCCGGGAAAAAATGACTATCCTGCCAGACCTATCTCATTTATGTGCTATACAAAACCTAAGTCTGTTTTTCAACATTTTAATTTTATTCCTTCGCTATTTTTCGTAAATTTTATATTTCAGGTTCAAAAATTTATAATATGGTGTCCAACAAAACATACATCATCGTTTTATTTGAATCTAAAGTTTTCTTAAATATTTTAATTCATGTATAGTCAAAATTAGTTTAACCATGGCCTACTTTAATAACATATTAGTAGGTCAAGGTTTCACGTATAAGATTCGGAAATTTGGTGTCAAATAAAGCTATTGGACTTCAAACGTCTTGATCTTATATTATTACATCGCTTTATATTCTCCAATTACATGCTCAGTAAATAAGGGCGGAAAACGTTAACGATTTCTGTCCTTATAGTCTCAAGCGCATCACCTAGTGAAATAGAATATCTTTGATATCCAAACACTAACCAGCATACCAGCAGTTCAGTGTGACGTCATAATATGTAATTGAGTGTTAATGTTGTTATCTTTCTAACCTTTGCACATTACGCCTTTAGCAAAACGCTTTCGGCAGTCGACCTTATATTTTCAGGTATATTGCGTCCGACCTCTTTTAACCTTGGCACCATGGCCAGATAACCGACAGGGGAATAGTAGATTGAAAACTGAGATAATAGTTCGGTTTCCGAAAGCGACCGATGACAATTTATTAGTCAGTACGCAGTTTTGGTTGATGTGTTAGAAAAAGAATCACTGTAAAACGAAGTTCCTATGCCCGTTGTAGATTTATTTAGCCCGACTTTCTCTCTATTAAAGCAAGTATAGAAACTTTACGTTTAAGCTAGTACCATTTATAAATATTTTTTTCTGGAAAAAAGTTCACCATAAAAATCTTCTTCTTATAACCGTTGTAAATATATTAGGACACTCTTTCTCTCAATTTAAGATAAAACTTTAAGAACGAGTTATTAGTCAGTAAGCGATTTTAGAAACAGTTTTAGGAAAAAAAGGTTACACTATATAATATGTACTTTCTATGACAGTTCTAGGTATAATTAATCAGTTATTCATTTAAAGTATAAAAACTTAGTCAATAATCTGGTTCAGGAAAGTAAGGTTTTACTACATAAACCTTCACTATTAGTCCACTATAGTAGTAGAATTCTAATCAGAATTTGTTAAAGTAGAATTCTGGTTGCACATCGTGTTTATTCGTGATTAGGATATGGATATTCATCTTTATCCACCGTGAATGGGAAAACCAAGGTGGTTATCACACGGGCAATCGTCAGATCACCTCGCGCCCATCGTCGGGTTACCGGAGCTATTGCAGTGTGTTGTATGATAGACACGTTCCTTTAATTTGGTAGAACCCATTAATCCGCTGGGTGATTGAATTTTCCAGTCAGACGGTTAGGTTTTAAAAAATCGTGTAGGTTTAAACTGACGAAAAAAAAATGTTAAACCTTTGTGACTAAACCTAGTTACGTTTAAGTTTAAATTTTTGTATCCAGCTCATAATATATTTAAGAACATATAAAGGGCGGTTTAAGATAAAATCGAACATAAAGATCTTAGGAAGCCAACAGTGCGGATATATCAAATCTAACAAAAAAATGTATTCCGATAAACTTTATCCTAGAGGTGGTTAGCAGATTTACATAGGAATTTTGCAAAGCAATTAATTAAGATATAGTCAAATAGAGATTTCAATGCAAATATGTTTGCTTATGTGAAGAAAATACTGATGATTAGTGTTGTGGTCTTAACTATACAAGGCATTCAAGGTAAGGGCATAGCGTCGCATTTAACCGTAGGTATATATATATATTTTTAGGCAATTAGCAGTTTTCCGAAGGCCGCATAAAATTAGCCCAGCGGGTGATAAGGTTAAGATGTGTAAGAAACAGGTTTATTTCCCGGTTGTGGAAATACATTGTCAGTCTGGTGTTATAGGCCTAATTTAAGAATTTAATTATATGAATGGGATTTCATAAACGCTCAGCTCTACCCAGTTGCCACTAATATTTTTATGTGGCGCTAGAAAATACAATTATTTTGACCACAAATCATTTAATGTTGTGGTTAGGTCATTCACTATATGGTTTAAAGAAAATGTTTAAATCTACTCGTTTTTGGTACCTATTTTAATTAAGACGCCAGATCGCATTTGAATTTGATGTATGTATAACGTTTAGCTTATATGCCTCATTTGTAATAACATATTTTGTTTCAAACATTCGATAAAATTGCAGTTATGTCCTTTGTAAGATTACCATATAGCGTCTAATAGAACGCTCGTTGCCCAAAGCTATTTGTAGTGCATGAGCTAAGCGTATTGATTTCGACATTTTATCCGTGTGTAATCCCTCTGGTACGTCGGTGTTTAGTCAGGTCTGGCGTCAGTCTCTAGTAATTCGGCTTAATATTTAGCTTCTGCTGTCAAAAATGAGCGTATTACCACATCGCTATGTAAATGAATCATTTCAATGAAACAAATAACTTTGATGAAACCGCTAAAAGTTACTTATTGCCCAAGAGAAATGCATGGCTCTGGACCTATACCCGAAAAAAGCCGAGAAAATAGTTTAAAACACGCATGTTATCCACGGGATATGAAAAAACACAAGAGCGAGAATTTTGGATATGAAACTCGTTGTTTATTTGTATAACTTACCTGGCACAAAACAGCTGTAAAAATATACCACAATTACAAATTACAGTAAAGGTTGTACTGTATGTTAGAATGAATAATAAATACGAATCCCTATAGAAAATGTGTTAGAATGGATAATAAATACAAATTCTTACAAGATATATGATAGAATGGATAATAAATACGAATTCTTACAAACTATTTGATAGAATGTGTATTATATACGAATGTATGTTAGAAATGTGTTAATGGATAACAATTATAAAAGACACGAATCTATACTTGATACGAATGCTTACAAGGAATACATGTTTTGTTTCAGGAAATCAAGCTCCGTGCAGAGACGAGTCAATCTGCCCGCAACTTATAGCTTCAACTCCTTGTACTTTTCTCAAACTTTCAGAACAATTGCGTTGCCCAGTTTCTTGCAATCGTTGCAGTTCAGCAAGCGGTAAATATAATCTTGTTTATTAAAACTGATAACAACATATATGTTTGATTCCAAAACATAATCTTGATGTAGATGTATAAAAGTTTATGTTTTTACTTTAAACCTTGAAACACGTACTTTTGTCACGCCTCGTGAATATGTTGCTTAAGTGTGATATATAAACAATAAAGACTAAACTCTGCGTGTCATAGTTTTTTATATTTGATTGTTTACTTTTTTAACCGGTGGAATTTTTAAACCATAAGCTCGTCCATAAAACATTTTTTTGTATAGTTTAACACAAAAAAACTAAATGATTAATATTTGAAATCAAACTAGTATTAGATTGAAGATTTATGTACATAACATTACACCAGATGGACTATAAGTTACGTGTGTGTGACCTATTAAATATGTCAAATAAAACGAAAAGATTTCGAAAACAGAAACACACCGAATGGTGGTTAAAAACAAGTGATGAAACTACTGGTTCCAAACGTAGTATATATAGGCGCCATTTTTACACCGAAAACTTTTTTCTATGAATCATCAAAGAGTCAAGTTCCACACAAAATACGATTACGGAGGCCTCGTCAGATCACGTTGCCACGACATCGTCGTTTCTAAGTTCAACATTTCCTACGGTGAGGCTGAATTGATGTTTTTGTATAAACTTTGCGGTTTATGTGCGCTTTAGGAATTTGCATTGATATGTCCTTTTTTGATGTACAAACGCATAAGTTTTGAATGTACATAGGCCTGTCCGCCTGCGTGTAAGAATGTGTATGGATTGGATAACAATAAGTATAACTTTTATATAAGAAAAATTGCGTAAAATATTCATGTTTTTTCCTGGTAAAGCAAAACGCTATGTGCGTTGTTAAACAGGTATTTGTTAGAAAGGAAAAATGCAATGGGCGTTATCACACAGCTAAACAAATACGTCACGAATACGTAAAGGAGTCACACGGGCAACCTTCAGATTACCTCGCGCTCGACGTCGGTTTTACCGAGTTGTTTGCCTGGACAATAAATTTCACATGCAGTTATACAGACTAACGAAAATATTTAACGAATACTTTACTAACCCATATTTTTCTTTCTAAATCGGTAAATGTCTTTGAGCAAAATTTAACCCAATAACCATTGATTCAGTGAATTGTGATCAAAATGAATCGAACAAATTGCAGTATGCAGTCGCCATGGACAAAATATATTGACATGTTTGTACGGTCGAATAGTTGGATATTTGCTTTGCTTTTCATATGTGTCCATGGGTATATTTATTCTGTATGTCTAATCTAAATCTACCATTTTAATTAAGCAATTAAGCTCTAGACCTGCCAAACGACTTGTGGATGAGTGCGTCACCTTTCACTCGGAAGGTTGGGTTATCGAAACTTGTCGTAGCTAATAGATGTTATCCTCGGACAAGGCATTAGGCGAACATTACCTTAACCCTAAACCCAGTGGATTAATTGTTTTTACAAAAATTAATAAAGTTATACACAACACACTGCAATTGTGTCGGCAACCCGACGATGGGCGCAAGGTATCCTGACCGTAGCCAGCGTTAGAATACCCTTTTTTCTTCTTTATTCAATAGGATAAATATGAATATTCTATCCTATCCTACTTATTTCGATAATTTCAAAGCACATCATACAATTATTTATAATTTAGACGACAATTGCGTCATCCACCTGCCCACATGGCTGTGTAGACGTTGCAGAAATGCAGAGGTGGATTGAGAATTACCAAAGATGGCTGGATGATTACAAAACTTGGAAGGAACAGTTTTTAATGTAAGTTTAATCGGAGGAAACAGCATAGAGTCCTTGCTCATAGCTTGACGATACTCTATTTTATTGGCCTGGCTTATAGCTTGAATATAATTTATTATAATTTCCTGACTTACAGCTTGACCATATTCTAATATATTGCCTTGGCTTATAGCTTGACTACATCTCTTTTAGTTTATACTGATTACAGTCTAATTCTAGAGATCAGATTTCTTTAATTTTTTTTGTTTACGATTCCCCTTGGTTAGGTTTGGAAATAAGACACGATGCTATTTCCAGACCAAGTCAAGAGATATGTGAATCGAGTGATTAAGTTATTTTTGTCAGCCTTTAGTAATTTAATTTTTAGTACCCCGGATTTAGAACAATCGTAATGGAGGTTCTTTGAATTTTTATCCTCCCATTTTGATTCTTGCCTCCTTAATTAATTAATTTATTGGGATACAAGTACAGTAATGTTTTTTATCCAGCAAGTTGAAGAAAAAAAATACCTTATGATTCCAAAATCGTAAAAAAACGCCCGTCATAGGTTGATGAAGTGAGCTATTGTGGTAACGTTTGATGGATCTAGTTTGTACGACCCATTTGACTTTATAAAGACCGAGACAACGCCCGTTACGTGCCGACCTTTGGGCAAAACTATGCACGATCATCCTTTTTTTAATATTTCAACGGTTGTGTGACCGCATGGTTAACCCTACAATGCTCCCTATAGAAACTAAACCTTATCATTGCTGAGCACATAATGGTGTCGAAACTTGGCACGGTATAAAAATATTTGTCTCTTTAAACAATTCTTTTTCCAGATACAAGGCACTCGCAGATCAAGGAAGGGCTTGCGGGTGATCGGTTGTTCTTCATTTTTTAATTTTAGTATTTCCGTTGCGTTTCTGGTTCAAACACAGTCGCCACTACTTGTGTAATACATCGTCATTTCTTACTATGTAAGCCATCCGCCGCAGAGGCAAATAACGTCAAAGAATACATCTTTTTATTTTACCTGTATATTTTTTCATTATTGTGTTATTTTATTATTAAAACAAATTAAGAATTCTCGTAAAAATGATCTAAGTTTGAAAATCTCAGATATATGTTGGTGTGATATTTAAAGGTATCGTTTCTTTTACCTTGGAACATCATTATCGAGTAGTATTTCCAAAAGAACTATATTAGTATGATAAATTATATACTTGAGGAGGGTCATTACATTGCCCTTTTTGTGCAGTTATCTCGCTGGGCAAGTCATTTAACAGATATTACCTCCGTTTATTAAGTTAAAGTATCAGGCTGAAGGTTTATCAAATATATATATACAAAACACAGTACAGTAGTTTGACGGTACCTAGTCATTTACTTCGGCAAATTCTCTTTGTCAGTAACCTGTTGCCGTCTACAAAGGATAGGATAGTGCAGGGATGTCCAACCGTTTATTGTACTGGGCCGCATTGTCACTTGAAATAATTCAATGGACCGCAGACCTATTAAATTTCAAGAAAAGTGGGTACATAAAGAAACAATTAAAACCATTATAGTTATTTATAATCCTGAATTCCTGTTGCTCCCTTACTAGAGCCTACTATTACTGCGCCTATAAAAGCTGAATAATACATTTTAATTAGGCTAAGATTAAGTTCTAAATTTTACTTGAAGTACAAATGACTAGCGGGCCGCACAAAAATCTTAGGCATCCCTGGGATAGTGTATTTATGTTTATCCCCATGAATGGAAAATACATGAATACCCTAGGCCTATCTTATCATATCCGGACGGCAATTTATAGTCATATTCGACTAAAAGATTAAAGAGATAGGTTGGGCCCAGAAGGCCTATATGCTATATACAATTCTACTAAACAAATAAAGGTTGTCGGTGACAATCCAAAACATGTAATAAACACGTCCGGCTTGCTTTGGTCCTAAGGTTTCTTTGTGTGTTATCAGTGAACAGTGACTAAAAAATGCTCGTACCTCTCACTTTTATTAGGTGACTGAAACTTTTGGTCTATATCGGGTAACAAATTGTAGCGATGAAACGAGTTAAAACAGGATGAAAGTGTGAAACAAGTGGCGAGATGAGACAAGATGGCTAAATGGAAACGAGATTTTCTAAAATTATACCTCAATACAGATAAACCTAAACTGATCAAAAAATGTCTGGTCTAAAAGCTGTTCAAAGGTTAATCGATGTTCTTATCAATCAGATTATTATGCAAAAAATACAGCAGTCTTATTGGACGAGAAATACAAATCTAGAATTTACAACAATGTGATTGCAAATTGCTAAAGCGAGACTGAAAATAATAAATTTTAATCGGGGACAAATTAAACTGCGTTTGGTTGTTATACCAATGGTTAACATGCAGTGATATAAGGCAGGCTTGTGCTTGTTATAACTACGTCATTTCTTTCAAAATATTCGCCCGCGTCGCTCTCATCGCTTGCCATCGCCGTAAATGCAAAACGCGGAAAATCAATAATGGACCGCAAGTTTCGTATGATACATTTTTACAGTTGCTGATTCCTTGATCTTACGAGTCTTTGCTTCCGTTTGACAATTTGCGGAAAGGTTGCAAATTTAAAATATTCTGTAGTCGCTTTGGCAACTAGACCGTGGACTCGAGTTGTCTTACAACAGGGTGTAATAAAATACTTATGTTTAGGATGTAATAGAATATATAGGCTATGCAAATACGTAAGGTAGTGTTATTATACTGTTAATCGTCAGATCACCTCAATCCCACCGTCAAGTTAGCTGGAGCTATTGCACTGTATTGTGTGTAATCGATACGTTTTTTCATTTTTAGCAGAACCTATTATTTTAAGAAGTTAAAGTGGTTCCCGTTAAATGCCTTCCCAATGACATATTTAGTCCAACCGATTGGGTCTATGTATTGCCTTTCAGCCGAAGGGTTCAGGTCGAAACTTGGCCCTAGCTAAGTGGTTGTGTCTTTGGACAAGGCACTTACCATTGCCTGATCCCAGTGAATTGTTTTGAATTCTAACCAAATTAAATAATTTCTCAATCATACACAGCGTAGTAAAATTGGTATGGTAAGAAGACAGTGGGCTTGCGCCATGTAAAAGGTTACCAGTGTTAGAACACTTACTTACGAAACCTCGAGGTAATTTGAAGATTGCCAGTGTGCTAACGCCTCTTGCGTTTTTCGTTTATGTGAATAAAAAATTAACATCCCATGCTATCTATTGCCAACCCACGTTCTGCACATCGATCATCGATTGTACTTAGACAGTTTTTTTGCCGTTTTTACTATAGGTATTTGCTTCACTTTAATATTTCTTAAATTTTATTACTGTTTGAACGTATTTCCAATTTTCTTATTTCCACTCCCCTTAAATTATGAGTAATATTTTGAGTCGGCATTCCTCAGTCATGCGTGAATTATAGTGTAAACGCAAGTTGCGTCAGAAACTAGATTTTGTTGTCTTGAAATTTGATTATTTTATAGGATAGGATAGGATATTCATCTTTATCCCAGTGAATGGGAAAACCAAGGGTGTTATCACACGGTCAATCGTCATATCACCTTGCGCTCATCGTCGGGTTACCGTAGCTATTGCAGTGTGTTGTATATGATAGACAGGTTCCTTCGTTTTGGTAGAACCCATTAAGCTGCTGGGTTTAGGCAATGTCCGTAAAGTGCCTTGCCCAAGGACACAACCGACTAGCTAGCGCCAATTCCGCATCTGCAACCTTTCGATTGAAAGGCGACGCACCTAACCGCTAGACCAACCGGCCGGATTTTGACTATGTGTACTTAATTATGCGCCTAAATTAATTTTACACATCTCTCCAACCAGATTTTCTGTAAATATTTGTCATTTTTATACAAAAATGCCGACTATTGGGGTTAACCGCGATGCACTTTTTAAATCCCTGGGTCAAACCTACACTGAAGAAGGGTTTGACGAGTTATGCTTCGAATATGGAATTGAACTTGACGAAGTTACTTCTGAGAAAGAACAGATAAAGAAAGAACAAGGAGAACAAAAGTCAACTGGTGCTTCTGATGCCGTCATTTATAAAATAGACATCCCTGCTAATAGGTTTGTGTTTAAGTAGTCTATTTATATTTTTTGCTATTTATTACATTAAATAAAAATTCCACAGTTTAAAATAGGAGTCGGAAATAAAGGAGACAAAATACAGCAGTTAAAACAAAGCATTTGCTCCATTACATACAAAAGACCACCATTTAAAACTGTAATAATCTGTCCATTAGCCATCTAATAAAACACCATGCTTTTTTACAATTATATGTACAAACTTAAGATCAACTAGGTACGGTATATTCTGCATACAATGTCTCCCTCGTGCAAGTTCTGTGTTTAAGCAAAAAGTGCTAAATTTTTTCCCATTTTCCAAATTTTTATTAACAGTCCTGCTTCATGTTTTCATTGTGAAAACAAAAAATAAACTAAACTAACCAGACTGATCAATTTGCTGAATATTTTCGAAAGTTTAAATTTGTTTTTATGGATTGTGGTTTTTGGACATTAATACGTTTTCTTTTCTCACAGGTACGATTTACTTTGCATAGAAGGACTTGTTCAGGCATTAAAGGTTTTCTTGCAAAAAGAATCTGCACCAGACTATCGCTGTGTGGCACCCTTAAACGGGTTAAAACATAAGATCATAGTGACCCCAGCAACTCAAAAAATTCGACCATATTGCGTTGGTGCCGTACTAAGAAATATTACTTTCACAAAAGAAGTTTATGATAGCTTCATTGACTTACAGGTAGGCGATGTGGTCTTTGCAAATGGGGCTAACGGCTTAACATGTGGAACTATATTTTGGTATGTATTGTGGACATACAGATATTTTATTTAACCATCACAAACAGTGTTAAACTATGGGAGGTTGGAGCATTTTACAATTACTAAGTCCCTTTTACAGAGGCTTTTTATATAGCCTTGCCCCATATTTTATATTTGTAATTTCTTAATTTGGCATTTAGTATCATTACTAATATCGGTTAAACAAATGTTTATTTAGGATAAACTGCATCACAATATTGGAAGAAAGCGAACTTTAGTTTCAATCGGGACCCATGATTTGGATACAATAACTGGTCCATTTACTTATGATGCTCAAACACCTTCTGATATCAAGTTTATATCTCTTAATCAAACCAAAGCACACACCGCCCCTGAGTTAATGGAGTTGTACTCTAAGGATTCACATCTCAAATCTTTTCTGCCGATAATCCAAGACAGCCCAGTTTACCCTGTCATTCTGGACTCAAATGGGGTCGTGTTATCAATGCCCCCAATAATAAACGGGGACCATTCGAAAATCAAACTATCGACCCGGAATGTCCTGGTGGAAATCACAGCGACAGATCTAACAAAGGCAAAGGTGGCGTTAGATACAATCGTGACAATGTTCTCATGTCACTGTGATGAGAAGTTCACAGTTGAACCAGTTGATATTGTTGGCCATGATGGGACAGTGGTTGAAACTCCTGGCCTACCATACAGGTTTATTTACTTATTTTGTACTTATTTTTGTAGTAGGCCTATTTTAGTATTGTTTTACTTATTTTAGTAATGTTATATTGTACTTTTAAAATTAGAATGCTGTATTCATAATAGCACATATTTTACAGTATTGCTAACATTTTGTGATGGGGGGTTGTTTATGATCTCCGTAAATGTGGCATTTTTGCGGATGGATGAAAAAATAATTAAAAAAAGTGTTGGAAGTTATTTTATTTTGTACTGCTCTAAATATTTATATTTTCAATGAATTAATCATTTCTAGGCAAGAGACTGTCAATGCTAACAACCTCAATAAAAAGATTGGGATTGATCTCACTGCTTCTGAGATTGCTAATCTACTGACGAAGATGTGTTTAAGGTAACTCTTTTTTATATATGTCTTCCTGAATATATTTTGTGTTACAATATTAGAGCAGTGTTTATATAAGTTAACCAGGGCAAACTACATCACAATAAGGGCGAAAAAAATGGGCCGAACAGTTATTTTCTTTGAATATTTTTGTTCCCAAATATATTTTATTTTTTATCTTGCAATATTAGAGCAAAGTTTTGTTTGTTAAACAGTTGAAGTTTTTTTGTTAATGTATTTGTTTCCGAATATATTTTTTGTTATGTTGCCTATTTTGAGCAGTGTGTTCATAGTTAAGTAGATCAATTGGCATATATAGTCATTTATTCAATTAGTACCGCTACATCCTTATAAAAACTGACTTATTTCTAATTCCGTTTTTATAATAAACAGATCAGAAGTAACAAATGCTGATTCGGGAGAAATTCTTGTCACAATTCCGCCCACTCGTTCTGATGTCATCCACGCCTGTGACATCATAGAGGATTGCGCAATCGCATATGGGTTCAACAACATCGTTAAAACTTTCCCACGTTCAGTGACTGTGGGTGGCCAACAGTTATCCATGAAATTATCGGAACGATTAAGAGTTGAGATGGCAGGTAGGATGATTCACCCTATTACAAGAGAAGGATAGCATAGAGTATTTCTGTTTTTAGCCTATGAATGGGAAAAAAATGAGCGTAATGGCACAAACTGTCTTTGTCCGGCCCGTTGGTCTAACGGTTAAGTGTGTCGCCTTTCAATCGAAGTCGGTTGTGTCCTTGGGCAAGGCACTTACGGACATTGCCTGAATCCAGCGGATTAGTGGGTTCTACCAAATTGGAGAAACTTGTCTATCATATACAACACACTGCAATAGCTACGGTAACCCGGCAGTGGCCGCGAGGTGATCTGACGATTGCCCGTGTGTTAACCCCCTTAGTTTTCCCATTCACGCGGATAAATATGAATATCCTATCCTATCCTATCCTATCCTAAACAGTAGTTAGCATAATCTCATGTCTAATTTATTTCATTGGAGCTAGCGAAGAATTTTATTTCTGATTGAGTCGTTGCTTTTTAATTCACACAATAATCCAAGCAATGTCCGCTTTGTGCATTTACCAAGGACACAAATTGTGTAAAGGACTGGATACGAACCAACAACCTTTCGTTTGAAAAACCGATGCTCTTCTTTATTGTGCTATGCAGCCGGAGCATAAATGGGAATAGGTTAAACCAAGAGGGTTGTTTTAATAACACCAACTAAAGATATGTACTGTAAAATTAAATTAAAAAGTTTATAATTTTTATTTTATGCATCCTAATATGTGAAAAAACGACTTAAAAGTAGTCTTTCGAGATAATATTTTTTTTAT
>CH002626.1:421917-432045 GCA_000149265.1 Ciona savignyi
GATGCACCAAACTAGATAACTTTTGTTTTTTTTTGCTTTCCTGTTTTGCTGTAGTATCTTGCCAGTTTTTGTTTTTTTTGTTAAATGTTGGATTTTTAGTTAAAGCCATATTTGTTTTGGTATATATATATATATATATATATATATATGTATATATATATATATATATATATATATATAAATTGTATTGTAAACTATTGAAATGTAATATTTTTAATTTTCTTGCATAATCTTTATGCATTTTAATCTAAAAAAGTATATACTGTTTTGCACATGCTTTTGTCTACTTAATTTTAATTACTTCAATGTTTTTATTTCTACTTAATGTTAATGGCTTTTAATGCCTTGGTAATTGCTGCACTTTTTTAATGTGGTCTTTTGCCCGTATGGAAAGTACGTCACTTTTCGCCAAGATCTCGAGTGAGCATGCGAAAAATATTTAAGTGTGCAGTGTGCAAACGTCCAAACGTGCACACTTTAAGTGTGTACACAATCTTCTTTTTATTACTATTTTGTAAAAATCTTATACAAACATATTGTTCTATCCTAAATCTATTGTATCCATCAGCTAACATATCTATCTACGTAACAAAAAATGTACTGACAGTAAATTACCCGAGGTCCAGCGGTAGATTTACAGGTTTGTTGTAAATTATACGATGTTTATATTGCCAGCTCGCGAGCGTGTGTGAAATTACCCAAGTGTGCAAAGACGCAGTGGAAAAAAAACTCGAGTGTGCAGCTGCCGTACTTTCCATACTGGGTCTTTTGAACATGGTAACAAAAATTAACTTTTAAAAAATAAACTTGTTTCTATGTGCAGAAACTACGCAATCAACTCTTCAGCTGTGCAGAGGACTCAACTGTGGTTAAAGTTACAAAGTGCAGATCAACAATAAATGGAATTAATAATGAGGTGAAATTTTACTTTATAAATCAGATTTATCCGACCTGTTAGTCTGGTAGCTTAGTGCGACGTCTTTCATCCGAAAGGTTAAAGATTCAAAACTGGTCGCTAGCTAGCCCGTTGTGTTCTTGGGCAAGGCACTTAACAGACTTGTCTGAAACCAACGGATTAATGGGTTCTACCAAAGTGAAGGAATGTGTGAATCATACACAACACACCGCAATAGCTCCGGTAACCTGACAGTAGGTGCGAGATGATCTGACGATTGCCCGTGTGTTAACTTCCTTGGTTTTCCCATTCACAGGAATAAACATTAATATTCTATTCTATCTATTTGTTGATGGTACAGAAACAAGGTAAAACAACACGAAAATAAATAAAACTTAAGTTTAACTGAGAGACAGTTAGAAACCATGTGGTTAGTTTTGTCTAAGCAGTACATGCACTGCATTTAGTTGACCCAAAAGTGGTCAGGTGACAATCTTATTGCATATAGTATACTAATTACAAAACACTATACCCTATAATTTTACCTTACCTGATATAATGTCACCCCAAGCTATTGTATCGCTTAGAGTTTGCGTATCACCCTCTGTGCCTTTTTTTATAATTCTATTTCTTTGTGACTTCGTGCTCTTTTTAACTTCCCGTTAAGTTGTCGCTTTGTGATTGGTTTATTTTGTTGGTTGCGTGTTTTCCTCGTTTTTCCTATGTTGGCAGGTGCATGTGGTTAGTTGCAATACAGAGTTGAGCTGAAGAGGTTATCTAACCCACAAGTCAATTCCTCACACTATTATACCACATTGTAGGATGGCTCCTGTGATAACTACCCTCACGGCAAGCATGCTGCCTTCAGAACCACCTTCTACAAAGCAGACCATCAGAGAAAACTGCGGAGAAATGCGAAGAAAACTTCTCGACCAATGTTACCAGGGCTTAAACCTCATCCTCCTAAATCGATAAGGTAAATTTGTCGCAATACCCTCTGTGCTCCTACCATGGTTAACTGAAGTAACTTTCTTATGCATTGTACTTCTTTTAAAAGTTGTGTGCAACTTTTTATGCCTATTTCTTTTTTTAATTTTGTCGGTCAAAACCCTGTCGGTCAGTGTTTAGTACCATTTATTAAATCTGCTATTTCAGAACACAATGCCAGGGTTTCTAAAACAGACTCCACAAACTACCACCTCAATATATCACTTTTATTTTGAAAAAATTTAAGAATATTTTGGATTAAAGGGAATTCCGAAACGCCTTGGAATGAAGATGGCTATAATGAATTAATTTTTTTAAAACTATGGTTCGACTGTGACTACAGGGTAGATTTAATCAGAAACATCATAAGCATTTTATTGTGTTATATGCCTGAACTTGTTATTATTTTAGGGATAAACAAATCTATCATTTTTTTCAACTTTGTATGTTCACATTGATACTATGTTAATTTAAATTCACAATGTATGTACAATAATCAGAATTTGTATGGTCATGGTGGTCAATTTTATACTTCAAAATTTCTACACCGAATTTAATTCACATAAGTTGTGCTAAAAGTACAGTTCATGCCTCTGACACCTCTGACACAACACACATGTGTTAATTGTTGACCTCTTGTAATTATTCATAATTTTCTTTTCAATTAATCCATGTCCGCATAGTTGTCTTTATAATCTATAATTGTTACGACAGCAGTTTATACTGATGCACGTAACAACTAAATCGTCAGATTACCTTGTGCCCACTGTCATGTTACTGAAGCTATTAAAGTGTGTTGTGTATGATTCAAATATTTCCTCAATTTAGTAGAACTCATTAATTCACTTGATTCATGCAACATATTTAAATGTCTTGCCCTGGGACACAACCAACTAGCTAACGGCCAGTTTCGAACCCGCAAGCCTTTGGCTGAAAGGCAACGCACTTAACCACCAAGCTAGTAAGTCAGACTTCAGATTTAACCATCTTTAATAGAAAAATTGCATCCTTTCATTTCTAGCTCCGTGATAAAATGGTATCCTTTCATTTCTAGCTCTGTGATAAAATTGCATCCTTTCATTTCTAGCTCCGTGATAAAATTGTATCCTTTCGTTTCTAGCTCTGTGATAAAATTGTATCCTTTCATTTCTAGCTCTGTAAGCTCTTTAAGTGAGCCGCCGTCATCGCACACCAGCGAATCTCAAAGTTGCGCTTCAGTGAGCGAAGAATCGCTGAACCACGATGCTCGCTCATGTGTGACAAGCAAATCGGCAGAAGATATGGTGTGGGAGAATGTGCGATCAACCGCGGAGCCAATTGCTGACTCAGATGTTCTGTCACAGAGCATTTATGACAACACAAGTAAAATTACTGTTTAAAATTTTGAGAAATACAAGTGTGTAATATAAAGGGCTATGCGCATATACTTTTAAAGATCCAAGAATGAATTTTGTAGACTTTTTTGAGAACTAGCCCTTGTTTTTTCATATTAATTGACCATCAAAAATCATAAAGCTTTGTCGTATCATGAAATGCTTTTTGTCACACATGCAATGTTTTTCCCTGCTAACCTGAACTCTATCTAAAAATATAGGATGTAGCTACAACTAATATAAACAAAAACAATTCAATTTTATTTTTTACCAGAACCCACCGACAGTGATGTCATAAACCACATTGTCCGTCTACGAGAAGCATTACAATGGAGAACAATGCTACCCAGACACGGCCCTGGCGTCAGGCAAGCTATGAAGAACACAAACCACAAAAATCCTCTCGCAGTAAGTTCATGTCATCCATTTTTGTTCTCATCTTTTATAAAGCTCTTTTGTCAGTTTAACTACGCAATGTGAATAGCTTTGTATGTGGACTTTTTGTAAAAGAGTGTGCTGACGTTACTGTCAGACTATTAACTCAGCAATATGATAACTATATAATTACTTACTATAGGATAAGACTGGATAATTATGTTTATGTCCGTGAATGGGAAAACAAAGGGATTAACACATGAGTTATCGTCAGATTACCTCGTGACCATTGTCAAGTTACTAAAACATTTGCAGTGTGTTGTGTATGATTACAACGTTCCTTCAATGTCGTAGAACACATTTAATTTGATGGGGTTTGGCTAATGTCGGTTTAGTGGCTTGCTGAAGGACCCAACCAACTAGCAAGCGACAAGTTTCAAACCGGCAACCTTTTGGCTAAAAGGCATCGAACTAATCCATCAAGCTATGCAAACGACTAAATGATAGCAATGTGTAAAATCTTACTTTTTTGGTTTTTTTCTTTCTGTTGTGTTATGGTGAACTGAGGTCTTAAAATTTTGTTGTCTTAAGTTAGAAATATTTAATTATAACATGCCTAAAACACACTGTTTAAACAGGTTAGCATATTGCCCTTTGTCCCAATCATAAAGGCCTTTATCAACCTACAAAACCATTTAATTCCAGGAGCCGATAAACCCTCAAAAAGACAGTGGGGAGTTTGTGTACGCTGTTATGAAATCACAGAAGACGCACCAGAAGAATCCCTTCGATTTAAGAGTGGTCTCAGCCAACTATGCAAGATCCAAAGACGTTTCCTGTATTGTTACAGCAAGCTCAGTAACAAAGGTGGGAAATGTTTCACCAAAATGTATACTTGTGTTGTTTTTAAAATAAAATTTAGTTCTTTTTGACAATTGTAAAGATGCTGGCAATGCTGAATTTAAAAAAAAATGCAGAAAATATGGAAAACTTGTACACTTCTTGTTTTTAAAACTATAGTTTAAATTTTGGCTTTTTCTCTGTACGGTAATAAAAAAAAACTATTTAGTGAGGCTAAATTCATAAAAAGCACCGGAAAAACTATCCTACATATTGAATTTAAAACCAATGTGTATAGGAATTCTTTTCTCTCATAGCTTTAATTAAATCTTGTGTTGTGCCAAATAGTTCGTAGCTTGATTATTAAAAAACAGTCCAGTAAACTGACAATGTTGGATGCGAGGTAATCAGATGATTGCTTGTGGGGTAATGGAGGAGGATAGGATTTCATGTTTATTCCCGTGAATGGAAAAACCAAGGAGGTTAATGCACGGGCAATCTCAGTTCACCTCGCGCCTACCGTCGGGATACCGGAGCTATTGCAGTGTGTTGTATATAATACACATCTTCCTTTAATTTGGTAGAACCCATTAATCTGGGTTCAGGCAATTTTCGTTTAGTGCATTGCACAAGGACACAACTGATTAGCTAGCAACCAGTTTAGAAGCTGCAGCCTTTCGGTTGAAAGGCGTCGCTCCAAACGACAAGACTAACCAGTCGGAATGCAAGTACCAATAATGCCTCTTGCATTTTACAATTCACAAGAATAAATCAATTTCCTATCGTACACTGGGAAACCAATATTTTTCTTACAGTGCACTAAGTCATGTGAAACAGACAAACCAGCAAGTCCTGAAGTCTATCCCGTTATATGGTGGCTGTATGAGCAGCGGCTTTACAACATGATCTGCAAACTACCGGTGTTCATTAAGTTCCGTATGTGGAAGCAGTTTATCGTATGGAGGAACACTGTGAGAGGAACCAAAACATCTTGTGCCAGGTATTGCTTGGTTTGATTATTTAACCTTTTTCAGAGGATACCATGTGTTGTTGTACAGATAGTTTTAAACATTTTGAGAATATAAAGTTAGACAGTGCTGGAAAATATAGTATAATTTTGTTTTTTTGGACATTAATTAAATTAGACAATTTTGTTAATGTGATCTAAACTAATATGATTTAAATAACTAAAATAAATAAATCAGGTAAAGCGTTTTTTATCATGTTAAGCCGGCAATCATGAGGGACTTGTTAGTCGGTTGTAGTGTTGGAAAAAAATGGTGGCAATTTGAAACTTTTTTTCTGATACAGACGTTTAAGGGTAAAATGAACTCCAAAAATACAGTTCTTTTAAATGGTGTGTTTAAGAAGTCTTGAAAATTACCAAAAATGTAGGCTAAAAACCAGGAGCAGGACTGAAGGCCTAAAAAGGTCAATTACTCCAAGATAGCTAGTGTTATATATAATAAAGGTTGGGGCAATACTAAAAGGAGGGAAAGCGACAAGGAGGGAAACTGCTCACGACAATTATGGAAATTAATTTCAACCGTTTTCTAAACACTAATCTCGACCCCAGAACTAACCCTAACTCTAACCCCATGTTTAAACCTAACCCTAATGCCCTAATATTCATTTTAGAGTACTGTTTCCCTCCTTCCCGCCTTCCTTTCCCCTTTTTTTCCCCTATAGGTTGTAACCAGAATTTTCTAATGTGTTTAACTCCATAAGGCTGATAAAAGTATCCTATTTTCCACAGAGAAAAAGTGGAATCTGTTCTCTTCTCAGCGGACGAGAGATTACAAAGATGCATGGCTCATGTGAGGTTGATATGTGAGAACATATCTGGGAGCAGAGATGGGATCGGTGTCGCTGATGATGCAGTTTTGCTGCTTAAATATGATTCAAGGTGGGAACTTAAAGTATATGTATTAACTTCTCTTATGCGACGCATGCAAAAGATTTTTGGTAAAATACTTAACTGTCTCTTTTTATGATCATTCTTTAGGCTACAATCACTAGTTCAAGTCAAATCAAGAATGATGAATTTTACAGTAGTTAAAACCTGTCAGTCACATACTTGGTGACTCTTGCGTTCTATTCACTGTGATAAAACTTTTTATTCTTTATTCTACGTTATGAAACCTATGAAACCTATATCAGCTGATAGGTTGCAGATTCGAAACTGGTCGCTAGCTAGTCGGTTGTGTCCTTGGGCAAGGCACTTTACGGACATTGCCTGAACCCAGCGAATTAATGGGTTCTACCAAATTTAAGGAATGTGTCTATCATATATACAATAAACTGCAATAGCTCCGGTAACCCGACAGGTGGGCTCGAGGTGATCAGACGATTGCCCGTGTCATAACCCCCTAGGTTTTCCCATTCACGGGATAAATATAAATATCCTATCTTATGCGTGCCTGCATAGGCATTAATTTCTTGTTTTGCGATGTGTGCAAAAGTTTTTTGGTAAAATACTTTCTGGTCTCCTTTCATGATCAATATTCAAGCTAAAATCAGTAGAAGTCAAATCAAGAATGATGAATTTTACAGTAGGTAAAACACGTCAGCCACATATATTCTACATTATGAAACCTATGTGTATAGAATTTTTTCTGCAATAGCTGAAATCAGTAGTTCAAGTCAAATTAAGCAATGAATTTTGCCTAATTATTTATTTTTCAGGAAAACTTATGAACTGAAAGATTTCTGCAAGTTGCAGGAAAACCAAAGGAATGTGAGCGTCAAAAAGTTGATGGCGTTTCGTAACTTTGTTGTTCGATTAACACACGATGTGTGTGAGGTGTGTAGGGGATTTTGCATTCGAGGTTTTCATTTTTTTACTAAAATTTCACTGTCTTTAAGACCAGATCCGCATAAAGGCTTGCATAGCAACAAATAGGTGTTTGTTTATTATGGACTGACTAGCTAGCCCCCAGTTTCGAACCTGCAACCTTTTGGTTGAAAGGTGCTGCATTAAACCACCAGACTAACCAGTCGGACCTCAAGAGCACATACATGCTCTTCAGGCTTACCTTTCAAAAAATAAAATTTCTGCCAAAATGTGACTGCATTAGATCTTGCCGAAGCAAAAAATTTAAAAATATAAAAGTTTTAAAATTGAAAAAATATAGAAAAAAAATAAAATTTAATACAGAAATTCCCTTTTCGTTTGAAATTTCTTAGTTGATTAACAGCTCTGCTATTTTTATCAGACAACTGCCCAAGCAGAAGGGATAACAAAGGAAGTACGGCTGGGAAAGGTATCTTGCAACAAGTTCACACTAAAATCCGATCCATCTGTTAAAGGTTATTTGCATATTTAAATGTCTGTATTTGCTTCTTATGGTTGGTTGAATGTTTTGATTAATATTGTTGTATAAAAATATTGTTAAATATTAAAGCAGTGATTTCCAAACCGGAATGCCATTTGCAGCACCTAAAGGTGTTTTTTAAATTATTGGGAATTTTAATCTTCAGTCCAGTATTCATTATATCATTTGATGCCAAAATGTGTTTGCTCAATATAAAAAAGTTAAAATTTAAAGTTCTGCTTGTAGCAGTAAGCCTAAAACAGCTCAGGAATCAGTGCGTTTAGTTTTAATGCAAAATAAAATTAACCTTTTATTTATTTTTAACCCAACTGTATATACAGTTATTATAAACGATTTTTTTTTCTTTTTTCTTTCAAACAGACACAACATACACCCAGCTCTCTAAATGGCGAAAAAGACTGAACCGATTGTCGCTGTTTATTCGGCTTATCGACACGCTTATTCAAGAAATGATGAACCGCATGGTTACCAAGGCAACAGGCTTCCTTCAGTCCTTCTTATCGGTTTCAAATTTTGACGGAAATTCTTCTTTCGATGAACCACTGTATAAAGACTACAAATCGCATGCTGATGTGTAAGTAGACTGATATGTAATTGTAGGACATAAGATATTCATGTTTATCCCCGTGAATGAGAAAATTAAGGGGGTTAACACACGGGCAATCGTCAGATCACCTTTCACCCACCGCCGGGTTACCGGAGCTATTGCAGTGTGTTGTGTATGATTGAGACATTCTATTAATTTAGTAGAACCCACTAATACACTAGTATTATGCAATGTCCGTTAAATGCCTTGTAAGGTCATCGACAAACTAGCGATCCGTTTTAAACCTGAAACCCTTCTACTGGAAGACGTTGCACTAATCCAACAAGCTATGTGGTCGAAATTAATTGAATTGTCATACTAGTTGTATTGTATAAAACAAATGTATATTTTAAATTATAAATCTTTGCAAAACAATAAATAGTCATTTTCATTGTATAATACAATTTTCATGTAGAGATTACAGATGCTAGAATGTAAAATACATATCTCTTAATTTGCAAAAGATATATGACTGATTTTTTGATGAATGCTTATCCTTTCAGTATTTGTCTTCTAAGCTAACATTTGTTACTGACAATGTTTTTATCTTCACCCAGACTTACATTTAAGTGGTGACTTTATTTACGCAGTAGTGTATGTGAATTTACCCTGTCACTTGTTTTTATATTTAAATTTGCATTTTAACTGCAGAAATACAGGCTGTTGGAGTAACTACCCCCTAACCAATAAAGTTACCGGTTAGGACCTTATAACATGCAATAGAAAAAAGACAATGCTCACGTTTTAAGTGAAAATTACTTTTCTTAAAATTGAATTCAACCTAAATTGGCACTAATAGAATAATTCTCTTATTTTAAGTCACTCTCATTTCAACTTCATATATTTCAGATACACATCTGTGACTTGCTACAGCGAAAGGAATGGTTATGCTACTGTAAAAGAAATGTCCAATATCAAACAACCGTCTAGTGACAAGCTTCAATCGGTGGGTCATAGGGTAGGATTTTTATTCTTGTGAATAGAAAAATGCATCATTATAACACAGGCGATTGTCATATCACCTTGTGCCCACAGTAGTTTGAGTAAAATCGTTATAAAGTGAATCTTATTTTATCTCTAAAAGGGTGACAATCCGAAAAAGAAAGCTGAGAAATTGGACCAGGAATCTCCACCAGTGTTTAATGTAAGTATTTGCTTATTAACCTCATGTAAATATCCCTTTGTACCAGTTGTTTACAATATCTTCCCATCTTCCCTTGTTTGTGTAGTGGAATTATTCTGTAGATTTTTGTCCATTTAAATTTAGTGAAGAATGGAAATTTTATGTAGTGGAAATGAAAACGCAAGGGGTATATCACCCGAATAATTATCCAATTACCTTATATCCGTATCGGGTTCTGAATATTGCGCTGTGCTAAAAATAATTAAGGCGTTTTTTCAATTAAGGTACAACTCCTTAATCCACTAAGTCTAGGTAATTTCTTTTAAGTGTTGTGCAAAAAACACAACCGACTAGCTGGTGACCAGTTTTGATCCCACAACGATTCAGGTAATAGGCGACACACTGTAACAATTAGCCATTCAGCCAGACCAAATTTAAGAAGCATAATTTCCATTACTTTACAAACAGATCATTTTTACCTCCGGGAAATAGGGTCAGTTGGACTTTATAACCCAATTAAGATGCTTTTCCAACACAAGAATAACTAACAACCACTACCACTATGCTGGAAATCTTTAGATCTGTTTTAATTTAAAATTTTATCATAACCATAA
>CH002626.1:435570-451986 GCA_000149265.1 Ciona savignyi
CGGGACTAACTAGCTACCAGTTCTGATCCTTATATTTTTAGTTGGCATTTGATATTAACATCGATCAGTTTTATCCTAATCTCTAACTAGCGACCAGTTTTGATCCTGAAACCTTTCGGCTGAAAAGTAAAGCACTAACCCAACCAAGACTATTCTGTAATATACACGATTTGTTCAGAAAAAATGATTTAAGATGTTACTATTTGACCGAACAAGAGACAAATGTCTACCTTTACAGAGTTGAAGTGTTCACCAATCATCAAGTCATTTACTAAATAAGCAATCGGCTATAATGAACTGACCAAATTTGCTGAATAATCCTCTGTAGGGTATTTTCCTATTCATTGGAATAAACATGAATATCCCTTATTTTTCCTTTTTTTCTCGTGCCCTTTTTTGCCCCTTTTTCACGGAAAAAACACAGGAATTTTTCACAGGAATTTTTTCGCATGAATTTTTTTCACGTGAATAAACATGACTCTCCCATTCAGATTCTGTTCCATGGTGGACGAGAGTCGGCTTGTGGATGTGGACAGCTCATTGAAGCAGCGGGAATGGGGTCCGGATCAATTTGCCGGCGTTCTCTCCCGACACACCGAGATGACAAGAGAAATGAGGGACATGAAACCGTCGAAACGCGTCGCCATGTTTTATGTCGACGCAAAGGGATTCGGGAAATCGACTCTTCCTTATCCACAGGTTAAAGATTTTAGGATTATTACCCAACAGTTTTTCATTTTTTAGAGGTAATTTTTCGTTTTTGCTTGCTTTTGGAGTCTATTTCAGAGCAGTTTAAATTCTGTTTTTCCTTATCCACAGGTTAAATATAGGATTTTAGGATCAGTTTAGTTTATTTTTTGTTTCCATGATGAACCATGAAGCAGGACCTTTGATAAAAATTTGGAAAACAGGAAAAAACTGCAAACTGCCAGTCATTAGAACACGTCTAAAAAGCAATAAATTATTAAAAATCGGTATAATTAGACGTGGCCACTAAACCCAAGATCACTTTACCCACTTTTTTTTCATTTTTTAAGAGGTAAATTTTAATTTTTGCTTGCTTTTTATGTCTATTTCGGAGCAGTTTAAATTCTAGTTTTTTAGAGATAAAATTTTTAGTTTTTAGGATTTTTATCTAGGTTATTTATTTTTTATGTTATTAAATGGGGAAAATGTGTTTTTATAAAGCTTAATATTTCTGATAATTTTACAATAATTTTGAATACATTCTAAAAAATATAATAATTAATGTATTAAAATAAAAAAATGACCTTGTTATAGAAAAAAAATCCTAAATAATATCCTTGATTAACCTTATCATTCTATATCATTTCATTTCGCTTAAAATTTTGTTTAACCTAGTTTCGTCTAACCTAACTAAATTTACCGGGTTTTCAGTGAATTTTCAGGGCTTTCAGGGAATAAAGACAATAAAACTTGAATATCATATTCTTAAACTGATCATTAAATTTTTTGATAAGCTCCAGAGGATAGGTTGTTTTATGTTAAAAGATAAAAAAGGGAAAAAGAAGCCTAAATAATATCCTAAGGAAAAAATGTTCGAAAAAGATAGGGAAAAATCGTATTATTATCCTTTGCTTAACCTTATTGACCAGTTTCGCACCAATCGAAAGGTTGAAAGTGCGAAACTGGTCGCTAACTAGTCAGTTGTGTCCTTGGGCAAGGCACTTTACGGACATTGCCTGAACCCAGCGGATTAATGGGTTCTATCAAATTAAAGAAACGTGTCTATCATATACAACACACTGCAATAGCTCCGGTAACCTGACAGCGGGCACGAGGTGATCTGACGATTGCCCGTGTGTTAACGCCCTTGGTTTTCCCATTCACAATGATAAAGATAAATATCCTATCCTATCATTACGCAGGTTGTGATTGACGCTGCCCACCACTGGCTACCGATAATCACCAGTCAACACAACGAGGATTTGTTATCGGTGATCCGTAACGCCGTCCACCGATTGGACAGCGACCCCGACACGGTTGAACAATTTGTTGATCACCTGACCTTCCTCGCTCGAACGATCACGGAGATGCCAGCACTCGACAAGGAATATTTTGTCGTCACTAGGTGGATTGTTGGTGATCTATAGTTTTCTATAGTTGTACTTTAACTATGGGATGCACACAACTAAATTTACAAAAAAAATCCCTAAAAACAACATACTCATGGTTAAATTCCAAAAAATTCTATATTTAGACAAAATTATTTTGTTTTTAGACAAAATTATTTTGTTTTTAGACAAAATTATATTTTCACAAGGTGAATGGTTGTCATCTACAGTTTTTTACTATGGAATACACACAGCTTAGTATACAAAGATTCCCCAAAAATAGCATACATTTGGTAAATTCTCAAAAATTCTATTTTTATACAAAATTATTTTGTTTTTAGACAAAAATTTTAGAAAAAATTATATTTTCTCTAGGTAAATAGGTTGTTATCTACAGTTTTTTACTATGGAATGCATGCAAAATAATTTACAAATATCCCCCAAAACAGCATACATATGGTTAAATTCCAAACAATTCTATTTTTAGACAAAATTATTTTGTGGTAACGTGGTATATTTTTGCGTCGTTGTTAATCATGGGATGAAAAATACAATTAATAGTCAGTAGGGGATGGTTGTTTTAATACACCTTAACTTAGCATTATAAAATAAAAGTTTTAATCGTTATTGTAGCATAATAAAACCTATATTTAAATATTTATTATGCTATGTCCGACCGATTAGTCTTGTGGTATATTACTCCGCCTTTCAGCCGAAGGGTTAAATGTGTGTTATAATAACAATATTTAATGTAAATATGCCCCGGTAAGTGTGCTTGAAACTAATAGTGTCATCTGACATTAGTGGAATTTCATTTTAGGGGGTTTTTCTTTTTCCACTCTGGTCCACGCTTTCGGGCCACACCTTCTCCTAAAGCCCGCTCCCCCACTGTACTGGTCGCGCTTTACCGCACACTCTTTTTCAGGGCTCTAAATCGTTTAGTCTTAATTAAATGTCGATTGCTAAATATTGTTCATTTACCTAGGTTTGGCGGCCGCGTCCGCTATATTCATTAATTTATATCCTTTTTTTACTGACGTGTTCTAACGACTGTTCATTTTGCCGTCTTTTCCTGTTCCTGTATCGTAATTATATTCGTTTGCCATTTTTAAAAACTGGGGCAAAAAATGAATAAACTAATAAACTAAATGTACGAAACAGGCCGCTAGCTAGGGAGTGTCTTCAGGCAAGATACCTAACGGACATTACCTGAACCCAGCAGATTATTGGGATTTACTAGATTAAAGGAATTTTAAAGAATGTGAATCAAACACAACACACTGCAATATCTCCGGTGGTGGGCGCGAGGTAATCTGATGATTGTCGAGTGTTAATCCCCTTGGTTTTACCTTTCACCCTGATAAACATTATCTTATCCTTTCCTTTAGGTAATTTCACAGAAAACTCAAAATGGAGTATTTTGCCATTACAAGTTAAAAAATTGCTTTCGCCTTAAAACCACAATTAGTTAACCTTTTCAAGCCAACTTTAAACTGTCTAGTTAAAAATCATATAAGCAATACAGTAAAATCCAATATAAACTTTTAGATTGTTCACCATCATAAAGCAATATGGGGTTTGGATGGACCCAGAGCAGCTTGCAGTCTTCCACACACTTGTGCCGGCCTTCCAGCACTTGAAGAGCTCAATCCTGTTCTGTGAGGCGAAAAAGGACGACAATATTATGAGGTAAAAAGCTAACAGCAATATTGCAACTAGATTTCTTGGCGTGACTGGTCAGTTAAGTAAAGCATCCTCTGGTCAGTTAAATAAAGCATTATCTGGTCAGTTAAATAAAGCATAATCTATTAGCCGATACATTGTTTAATCAAAATCAGCTTCTAGCTAGAAGATTGTCTGACTGATTAGTCTAGTGAGTTAGTGCGACGTGTTTCAACCAAAGGACTGCTGGTTCGAAACTGGTCGCTTGCTATTTGGCAAAACACATAATGGGCATTGCCTGAACCCAGTGAGGGAATGTCTCAATCATGCACAACACTTTGCAATAGCTCTGATAACCCGACGGTGGGCACAAGGTGATCTGAAAATTGCCGTTGTGTTAACACCCCTTAGTTTTTCCATTCATGATAATAAACATAATTGAACTTTTATCACAGATTCAGCACAGATTTGGACAAACACATCCATGAGCTGAGATACAAGCTGTTCGATCTCAAAAATAAGGTTAGTGTATTTCCCTTGTTATTGTTCATATGTTTGTTGATTAGATATTCGTTAGTGTATTTTCTAATGTTAGTGTTCATATTTATGTTGGTTAGTTTTTTACTCTACTTAGTCTATTTAATCTGAAAAATAACTTATTCAGCTGTAGTATCCTATTCTATCTTATCCATAAACGTATTCAATTTCTTTACATAAAATGTTCATTCATGTCCAAATGTTAAACATAGAAAAATGTGTATTTCTGCATTATAAGTAATTGTACTGTGATGACATCACATGCTATGACATCACTTGTTATGACATCACATGCTATAACATCACATGCTATGAATCACATTTAATCACACCACCTGCCATGACATCACATGTTGTAACATCACCTGTTATCACACCACATGCTATGACATCAAGTGTTATTATATCACCTTCTATGACATCACTTGCTATGACATCACATGCTATGACATCACCCACTATGACATCACCCACTATGACATCACATGTTATGACATCATCACACAGGTGGGGGCGCCAAACCTTCTAAGTAGTGAGTCACTGTCGGTGGTCGCTTTGGAAACAGTGAAACTGCTGAGCGAGGAGTCGGAAGGATTGTCCACCAAAGCTCGGAGCTACGCAAATTATCAGGACCGATTTGGTTCCTCGTTTTCGAACAGCAAGAAAGTTTACACAGTGTAAGTTAACATGGTTTTTGGTTTAAGGTATTAATTAGGTTTCGATCTCATGGTAATTGGTGTATATTATTTGACAACCCTACAACGGTTGTCGAAGTATGTTTACACAGTATACATTTCTATTTTTCGCGGTTACATGTATCAATTGGTTTTCAATGGGTTTAGATACCACAATAATTGTTGTATATTATTTGACAACCCTACAACGGTTGTCGAAGTATGTTTACACAGTATACATTTCTATTTTTTGTGGTTCCGTTTAAGCATTAGGTTTTAATGTGTTTAGATCCCACAACCTTACGACTCATGGCCTTAACCACAATTTAAAAAGTAATTTGTGAATAGAATTTGACAAGTCTATTTCAATTGGCTAACACAATGTATAAATATAGATGTCATTAGTGACCTACCCAAGTAGAGCTTAAAAGGCCTGGTACTTCAGTACCTGGGAGCTATGAATCTATGGTGTACCTTTGGTTTAAGTACAGCTCAAATCCATTAGGTCCGTTAGATGTCATACCCAAGGTCATTAGATGCCATACCCAAGGTCGTTAGATGCCATACCCAAGGTCGTTAGATGCCATACCCAAGGTCGTTAGATGCCATACCCAAGGTCATTAGATGCCATACCCAAGGTCGTTAGATGCCATACCCAAGGTCGTTAGATGCCATACCCAAGAATATATCTGTTCCAATCAGAAGTCAAGTCTAAAATAATTTTCGCAGTGAAGTTCTGATCGCTGAGTCATCGGGAAGTGGGATAAGTGCAGCGCAGTTACAAGCTGAGTTATCAGAAGTGGAACGGGACATCACACTCAGGAAATTATTTTGGGAATCAAGTGATGAATGGGCAAAACTGCACCAAGAATGGACTGTGAGTGAATGTGTTTAAATTTTCTAAAAATTTTTATTGCCATTGGTTTTATTGCTAGTTTTACTGGGATTTTTTGTTTCATTCTTGTAAATAAAAAATGTTAGAGTTATCACACTGACAATCGTCCGTTTATTTTAAGAATATGTAAAGAAGCAATGTTACAAAGACAATCAACAGTTTATTTTGCTTCCACTATCAGATCCACCACACCCCATAACAATGTGTTGTGTGTTATTAAAAAAGTTCTTTATTTTAATACAGCCCAAATCCACTGGGTTCACTCGATGTGCATTAGTTGCCATACCCAAGGACACAACCATCCAGCCAATTTATTATTTCATCACAGGTCACTGAGTTTTTGAAGTTGGACATTGACGTCGTGCAAGACAACGTAATGCGATTTATGCAAACCATATTCATGCTGGAAAAAGGCCTCCCTAAAAACGAGATCGTACCAAGGTATTTTCTCCTTTATATTAATCCTACCAAGATGTTGCCTACAACTTATATATCTTTAGTATTTACAAGTTAGCTAAAGCAATGATACAGTTTGATTTTCCACTATATAGTCTTTAGTTTAAGAAGTGTTAGTATATTACCTCTATTGTTTATATTTTTGTTGACTAGTAATTTACTTTCTCTACTGAGTCTTTTTAGTCTGAATGTGGAATTGAGGTGTTTTAATTCACATTGGGGTAAAATTTTCTTGTAATGCATGATTAATTTAACCATACCAACATAACAATGGACGTTGTTGTCAACATTTTCAAAATTTAATTTATTTATTTTACCAAGGTTTGATTTTCAAAAATGGTTTTCAGCATAAATATAAAAATGTTCTTAACCTTTTGGTAAACCCCATTTAAACGGCACTTAGACTTAGCTTAATGAACATTTAATAACAATAAAACCGGTTATATTATGCTGTTGTTGGGTTTGTAATATTTACATATTGTCCGACAGATTAGTCTAGTGGTTAAGTGCGTCGCATTTCAGCCGAAGGGTTGCAGGTACCAAACTGGTCGCTAGCTAGTCGGTTGTTTCCTTGGGCAAGGCACTTAACAGAAATTGCCTAAACCCAGCGGATTAATGGGTTCTACCAAATTGAAGGAATGTGTCTCTCATCCGCAACACACTGCAATAGCTCTGTTAACCCGACGGTGGGCGCGAGGTGATCTGACGATTGCTCGTGTGTTAACCCCATTTGTTCCCATTCACAGGGATAAACATGAATTACCTATCCTATCCTATTTTTAATATTTTTTAGATTGAAACAGCTGGTCACGGAATTCAAGCAAGGCCTTCCACTGATCGCAGCATTGCGCAACACATCATTGAAGCAGCGGCATTGGGAGGAAATACAATATGCCATCGGACGATCTTTAACCAGAGATGCAACTCTTACTCTTGGTGATTTGCTTAAATGGAGGGTAAGTTTTGTTGATATGTTGGAATGTTCATGTTTATCCTTATCAATGGAAAAACGCAAGGAGAGTTAACCCGCAAGAAATTGTATGATGACCTTACGTCCACTCTGGAAACTCGACGGTGGATATGAGGTGATCTGATGATTACCCGTGTGTTATCCCCCTTGCGTTTTCTCATTCACGGGTATAAACATAAATATTTTATCCTAACCTTTTCTTAGCAGAACCCATTAACCCACTGTGTCTTGCCCAACGACACAAACAACTAGCTCCGACCAGTTTCGCACCTTCAACCTTCGGTTAAAAGACGACTCACTAAAAAAACTTCCAAAAAATTAAAAACTCATTCGTTCTCTTTTGTTTGTAGTTGTTTCAACATAGAGATCTCATAATGGAGATATCAACTCGTGCAACAAATGAAGCAACATTGC
This sequence comes from Ciona savignyi, assembly GCA_000149265.1. Lineage (NCBI taxonomy): Eukaryota > Metazoa > Chordata > Ascidiacea > Phlebobranchia > Cionidae > Ciona > Ciona savignyi. The sequence goes on from CH002626.1 coordinate 443,254, forward strand.
TAACGATGCTCAACAAGTTGATCAACACCTGGCAAACAACAGATTTCAAGTAATTTTTTTATGAAATATTAACTGTCTGAACAGTTAAGACGGCATGTTTATCCACATAGGTTGGTAGCCCACACCTCTGGACCCCAGAATGTTATGATCGTATCAACCGCTGAAGAAATTTGGAACCAATTAGAAGAATCGCAAATGACTATAGCAACTATCAAAGGGTCAAGATACGTTACTCCAATTAAGGTAAGAAACCAAATTATTGTGTTGTTTCAATTTCAACTTTTATTTCTTAATTTATTGATTTTTTTAGACGTGTTCTAACGACTGTCGTTTTGCCGTTTTTTCCCATTTTTATTGTAAAAAAACAAAAAATAAACTAAACTAAACAATTTAAACTAGATGTTAAAGACGTTTAATACGAAGGTATTTTAATTTTAAATATCATGGCATTAAACTCGATGTACAATTTATTGCAATTTCCTGTGGTTTAATTAATGTTTGCCACTTAAAAGAACGTCATTTAAAATGGCACTGTAAGAATTGTTATAACACGGGGTTTTTATATTTAAAATGTCATATTTAAGACTTGTACATTCTATCATAATAATTTGTATTTCAAAACTGGTACGTGCACAAATAAAAAAATAACCGCTTATTGAATCCAAACCTATTATTATTTTCTAACGTTAAATTTCGCTTATATCGTCCCTAAGGCCTTTTTTTATAGTTGGTATATGTATCGGTCGTATTTTAGCTATAGTGTTTAAGGAACCTTTGTATAAGACAGCAACACACTATACGTTCCATTGGTTAAGAGTAAAAAAAGAAAAGGCACACGCTAATAATTAGAGGCACAATTATGAAATAGCCCTTTACCAAACACCCTTCAACTTAAAAAAATGTCCTTAAACCAAAGTTTTTGTGCACCTGTTTATAGTTTGGCCTATTATTTTTTATTTGGCTGTAGTTTATAAAATTAAAATAAAACAAAATCATTCCAAAAACGTAAGCGTTTGTTCTCTTTCTCTCTCGCGCGCTCTCATTTTGTTAACGTGAGAAAAAGGTATCGCCTTGCGACACGTTGTGACGTCACGGAATTAATTTGCATAATGTAGAACGGATTTTAAAGTTTGTTTTTACATGTGTTAATTTTCTTATAAAGACAAGGTTATTTATGTAACTTAACAATGATTATGCAATATAAACAACGGGTTCATGAATATGGAATAACTGTGAAATTTAAAATATTATAATTCATTAAAATAAAAGAGAATACACAAATAATTAATATTGCGGTAAACGGGAGACGAGTTCTGTAATACTAGGCCTTCCAAAAATTTAACCAAATCATACTTACCTGACGAGGACCATACTGGGATCAGGCAGCCAGTGGGTCCAGGGCGAGGCTTTGCCATTGCACTTCGGCTTAGCTGACCCTTGCGATTACCCCAAATGTGGGTAACTCGGTCGTATAATTTCTGGTAGTGGGGACTGCGTTCGCGCTATCCCCGTCCAATGTATTAATCCTTCTCTTAAATAATTACAAATTTAAGCTAGTTAACCTTTTTTTTTATTTTTCTATTACTTCTTAACGTAGAGCGTAATTCACTGCGTTAAACGTGTTTATGTATTCCTGACCACGATTAGGTTATAATATTAAGCATTAACAACCATAATAAAAGTGACTTCAGTTCAGAATATAGAATTAAACCTGTAATCTCATTGGGTTGGCTTTTGTACTTTTGGCTTATCAATGCTCAAACAGTGTATTTTAACATAGAAAAATTTTGATTGCAGAAAGTTCTATAGGATATTCATGTTTATCCCTGTGGATTGGAAATCCAAGGGTGTTAACACACACACACACGCGCCCACCGTCGGGTTACTGGAGCTATTGCAGTGTGTTGTGTATGATAGACACGTTCCTTCAATTTGGTAGAACCCAATTATCCGCTGGTTCAGGCAATGTCTGTTAAGTGCCTTGCCCAAGGACACAACCGACTAGAGCGACCAGTTTTGAAGCTGCAACCGCTTGGTTGAAAAGCATTGCACTAAACCACCAGACTAACCGGTTGGACAAGTTGACGGGCCAATAATTTTGAGAAATTCTCACAAATGATTTCCCACAACAGCCATAGACACAAATGACACACTAATACATCCAAGTTAATGATATTAAACCTGTAATCTCATTGTTATGGCTTTTGTACTTTTGGCGTATTAATGCTCAACCAGTGTATTTTAATATTGGTTATTAAAGTCAGCAGCAATCTAATCCTTCGCTAAAATTTACCTAAATTGCATAGAAACCAGTATCTTTAATACAGATACAGACAGTCAGTGGAAATTTGGCGTTTTTAATGTTTTGTGACCCAGTTAGGCAATCACACATGCTTTGAAAATTAATGTTTTATCAATGCATGGTTACACACCAGGGACATTTTGTGATTTTCTTAATTTATAATTTTACGAAACAATATAATAAAATCGAAACATATGTAGATGGGTCATAAAATATAATGTTCTCCCAGGGTCAAGTAGAGGATTGGGAGAGAAAGTTGATGTTGTTCTCTCGAACGCTCGACGAATGGATGCAATGCCAAAGGAACTGGTTGTACTTGGAACCAGTGTTCACGACGATTGACATTCAACGACAACTACCCACCGAATCGCAGTTATTTTCACAGGTATTTTTGGGCTTTTTATTAATAGCCATTATTTCAACACCGAATTCCATTACATGTTAAAATCTCGTCTTTTCCTGTTCCTGTGTCGTGATTTGATTCGTTAGCCATTTAACAAAAAATGAATATAACTAAACTAAATGTAGCTTTGGGAATTATCCTGTGTTGTGGAAAATCAAAATATTCTTTAATTTTGGTGGAAACCACCAATTCACAAGGTTTAGACAATGTCCGTCCGCTAAGTGCTTCGCCCAAAGACACAACCGAATCACTAACGACCAGTTTTGATCCAGCAAGTCTTCGGTTAAAAGGCGACGCACCAACCCATCAGACTATACTGTCGGACATAATGCCAATAAAAAGCCTCATGTCGAATCTTTTTACTCGAGGGTCGTTATGTTAGGATAGGATCTTTATGTTTATTCCCGTGAATGGGAAAACACAAGAGGCGGGAAATCGTCATAATGTTTCACAATCAATCACAAATTCCCTATGAAGGTTGACAAATCCTGGCGGGAAATAATGAGAAGAACAGAGGACCGACCGAATGCTCTAAGAGCCGCTACTGGACCTGGAGTGTTGGAGTCTCTGCAGTTGTGCAACTCAAATCTTGAAAAGATACAGAAGTGCTTAGAGGTACCTTTTATTATGACAATTGTTGCAGGTTATTGTGATCCTTTGTCTGGTTGGCAGAAAAGCAGGTGATTTTACTGAAAAGCAACAAAATGGCAGAAACTGTTCACAAATGTGTAAAACAGCATTAGATTTACATCAGGGAAGAATTATTAAACGAATATACCTGCTGTTGTGTTATTTATTTGCAAGATTATTTGGAATTTAGTCAGATTATTTGCGGATATGTAAAGTAGCGTTATTAAATGGAGTAATCATAATTTTCACGTACCCACTAATGATTTATTTGCTCTCCCTATACACTAATAGTTTTGCAGGATAACTTGTAATTTGGTCTGATTATTTGTGGAGATGTTAAGGATTGTTATAAATGGGAGTAATCCTATATTTCTACTTGCCCGATGCTGATTTATTTGTCCTCCCTATAAACTAATTGTATAACAGGATTACTTGGAATTGAAACGACTCGCGTTCCCACGATTCTACTTCCTCAGTAACGACGAGTTACTCAGCGTCCTGTCACACGGGAGAGAACCAGCAAGTATACAGCCCCATCTAGTGAAATGTTTCGCCAACATAAAGTACCTCGATATTAGAGGGGGGAGTTCCAAAGCCCCCAACACTGTACATGCAATGATATCCGCAGAAGGCGAAACAGTGGCAATGCCTAAGTACGTGTTTATTTGCAGTGTATTTCAACTTTATTTATATTTAAACAAACTAATTACTTGACTTGGCGTTGTAACACCAACAAAAGTTATATAATTTAGTCGGCAAAAGAAAAATACACGGTAGAAAATACAACCTAAAGAAAACTACAAAGTAAAGAACTGAATTTAACAACTGTTGATAATAAAACAATCATCAGAAAACACAAATGCCAGTTTGGTTAAGTCACCGTTGAGATAATTCACACATGGAAACAAAGATACTTAAAATGCGATTTCAGTACTATTGCAAAAAATGTTGTTTTTCGACTTTATTTCATAAATGCCAGGTGAATAAAAATGGTCAAAATTGATAAAATTGGATAGAAAAGGCAAAAAGTAACATCCATACCAACTAAGTTGAATATTTCATTACAGTAATTGGATATACTAGCGTGATGCAAACTAATTCACGACGAATTTTCAGAAACGTGCGAGCCCGAGGGTCCGTAGAGAACTGGTTGTCATCCGTCGAAGGAGCTATGATTGATACTGTGCGTAAACATCTTCGAATGGCTCTTCTCACCTGGACCCACGACCCAAACGCACTCGTGGAATGGATGCTAAAGTACCCGGGGCAAGTTGTATTGACAGTGGTGAGTATTTTCTATTTGTTGTTGCACTGGAATAGGGGTAAGGCATCGGAATGGGGGTAAGACATCAGAATGGTAGTAAGGCATGTTTATTTATGGGGATAAGATATGAAAGCAGTGGTAAAATACCAACACACAGAAATGTTAGATTTTCAAATCCACTATTAAACAGGTAATGATCAGATTCCTTAGGGAAAGGGAACACTATTAAATGAATAAATATCAAGTGTTTTAATGGATATGTAAGGGAACACTATTAAATGAATAATTGTCAAGTTTTTATGGTTATGTAAGGGAACATTATTAAATGGGTAATCCTCAGGCTTTACATGACCTCTGTTGGGTTATAGGAGGCATTTTTTCCCAGGTCTATTTTGAATTGGCATGTTTGAATCAGAGGTTAATATATTAACGAGGTGTTAAAGTAACAACACAAGCAAAAAGATTCTTAAATCCACAGTCATGTTACCAGAAATATTGTGTGGTTAGGTTGGGATAAACCCTTAGGATTAGAACATGCAAGGGTCGTTATAACATAGGCAAACAGAAAAAAAATAATACTTATTACTAAATGCCCACTCCAGAAAACATATTTAAAAGTTATAGGCCCCTACGAGGCCCAAATAATAATAAGATTTCCGACAGGCCCAAATAATGTTCAACAAAGAAGTGACCAAGGCTTTGTCAACTGAGACTCCAGAAGCAGAGCTACAAAGAACTCACCAAGATTTCATCAACATTTTAAACGTTTTATCAGGTATTGTAAAGAGTTATTAATTTACCTTGGATTTGCTTTGTGCCTTGAATATTGGCCAATTGTATATGTTAGATGTGTTAGTAATTACTTTATCTGTTTTTTTCCCATTAAATTGTTAATACTTTAATAAGCTCTAAAATTATAACTAACTCGCAGAATTAGATAATTTACCTATACAGATAAAGAATAGAATAAGATGGATACTTTTGTTAATTTTAAAGTGTGGTATAATAAGACAATGATGTTATAATTCAATGAATACAAAAAAACAAACTTCTTTATCGTGCAGGCAATCATTTTTGTCAGATTACCTCTCACAGTCGGGTTTTCTGCTTCCCTTTGGAAGCTATTGTAGTTTGTTAAGTATGTTAGGATAGAATATTCATGTTTATCCCCCTGGATGGGAAAACCAAGGTGGTTAACACACGGGCAATCTTCAGATCACCTCGCGCCCATTGTCGGGTTACCAAAGCTATTGCAGTGTGTTGTATATGAAAGACACGTTCCTTCAATTTCCTAGAACCCATTAATCTGCTGGGCTCAGACAATGTTCGTAAAGTGCCTTGCCCAAGGACACAACCTTCTAGCTAGTGACCAGTTTCGCACCTGCAACCTTTCGATTGAAAGGCGACGCACTTAACAGCCAGACTAATCGGCCAGCTGTTATGGGCTATGGCTATAATTTTTGCAGAACTCTTAAACAAAATGGGAAGTTACCTGAGTGTTTTGTCCAACAACTTAGTTAACTTTCGATGGCTGGTCTCGATAGGAAATGATATTTTTATGTTTATCCCTGTGAATGGGTAGATGTAACAATTATATATAACACCACGTCTATGTTCAAGTTACCAAAGTTATTCTAGTGTGTTGCACATGGTTAATAAGGTTCATTAAGTTTTTATTAGACGCAAAATATTAACTGGATAGAGATAATAGCAGCTATGCGTTTAACAGAAATGACTCGAAAAAATTACATCCAAATTTTAACCCATAAGATACAAATGTATGGTAGGTTGTGTGAATTTTAAGTAAAAATGTAACTTTTAATTAAAAACCAGAAATTAACTGAATTGAGATGATAGTGGCTTAACACTTAACACAAATGACTCCCCAGCCAATGGTTTCAATACAATTGTTAAGCTTACCACATGGTACACGTCTTAACCACCCACACTAAAGAATCCACCAAAGTGTTTAACCTTTCATCAAAACACAGGCAGTGTTTCCAGGCACCATGCAGTTGCTCACCAGTATTTTACACTGGAAGCACTGATAATCATCTACGTGCACATTCGTGATATTATTGCTGACTTAATCAAGTTGAAAGTAACTTCCTCTCAAGATTTCCAGTGGACAAGGTATAACAAAACTATTGTATGTAATTGTGTTCATATAATAAATAAGTTTTATATAAGTTATATCACAACTATTGTATTAATTTTGTTCATTTAAAAATTAATGAAATAATACGGATAACAAAACAAGTCTTGAAATGATGCCGAAATTTTCATTATTATTTTTTATTATTATAATGTAAAAGCACTGTGGTTGTCCTTTATTCTAATGTTTAACCTTAAACCACTAAGGATAAAATGGCAGCAAAAGAAATTTAAAGTTTCAAAAGTTTATATTTGAAGTTGTACAATATACATGTATACAAGCAAAGAACTGTCAAATAATCGGTGCCACATTCAACTAATGGGTGCCACATTCAACTAATGGGTGCCACATTCAACTAATGGGTGCCACATTCAACTAATGGGTGCCACATTCAACTAATGGGTGCCACATTCAACTAATGGGTGCCACATTCAACTAATGGGTGCCACATTCAACTAATGGGTGCCACATTCAACTAATGGGTGCCACATTCAACTAATGGGTGCCACATTCAACTAATGTGTGCCACATTCAACTAATGGGTGCCACATTCAACTAATGGGTGCCACATTCAACTAATGGGTGCCACATTCAACTAATGGGTGCCACATTCAAATAATGGATGCCACATTTCCCAGACAACTGCTGTACGAATGGCAGGACGCCTCCAACATGTGCAAAGTGGTGCAGGCGGAAGCGCGGTTCACGTACGGGTGCGAGTACATCGGGTGCGCCTCCCGTCTCGTCATCACCCCCCTCACCGATCGATGCTTCCTCACCCTCACCGGGGCCCTCAATCTTCACTTAGGGGGTTCCCCTGCTGGCCCAGCGGGAACGGGAAAGTCGGAGACAGTGAAGGATCTTGCAAAAGTAAGTTTTTTTTCGGGGAGTGGGGGTAATTTCATCGCAGAAGTAGTTTTCTGGGGGTGGGGTTAATTTTATTCCAAAAATAAGTAAGTTTTTTAGGGGGTCGGGGTATTTCATTGCAAAAGTAAGTTTTTTTTTAGAGTGGGGGTAATTTCATTGCAGAAGTAGTTTTATAGGAGGTGGGGGTAATTTTATTACAAATGTTATGTTTAGGGGGTATGGGGGGAATTTCATCACAAACTTTTGGTAGGCTGGTGGCAATTTCATAAAAAAAATGTAAGTTTTAAGGGGTGTGAGGTAAATTAAAACCTTTTTTTCAGATAATGGGAAAGCAATGCGTTGTCTTTAACTGCTCTGAAGGAATCGATTTCAAGGTAAATTAATCTGGTTTTAATTTTGTTTAATCTGGGACCTTTATTGCATACTGCTTTCTGGGACTGATATTGTTTATAGTGCTTGAGTGTTCTAATCAATTTAAAAGCTTGGTATTCAAGGTTCAAAATATCACTTAACAACTTCCACACTGAATGTACTGCAACAGAAATAATTCACTTAGCAGAAATAATTCACTTATTTTAATATTGTTATTTATACAACATCATAGTGAAAAGCATTAATAGATGTGTGTTTTGTATCAAGGTTGATTGGGAAACATTGAAGGATTTATCAATGATTGTAGTCTGATAACTTAAAGTTGTTAAAGTAAAGTGGTTAAAGCTATTACAATATGTTATATAGTACTACACTGTTACCACTTTTTATTTCAACTCATTATTACGCTAAATTTATGTAATATTAGTAAATGCCCTATCCAAGAACACAACTGACTAGCTGCTGGCTGGTTTTGATCCTGCTACCTTTTGGTTTAACCCATTTTTTAGTTTGGTCTAACCCATTTTTATTTGCTACTTTCTAGTTCAACTCATTAGTACATAAAATTTGGGCAATATCTGCAAATGCTTTTTTCAAGGACACAGCTATTTATATTCCAGCTAGTTTCGATCCTGCACCCCTTTATGTAATGACCATGCACTAACCCACTTCTATTAAAACCCACCATCATTATTTCCCTCAGATGACAGGGCAGTTCTTCAGTGGGTTATCACAGTCTG
>CH002626.1:463637-473950 GCA_000149265.1 Ciona savignyi
CCTGATCATGCTGGTATATACCAAGCTGGCCTCATGCTGGTATATACCAAGCTATAACACCATTATAAAATGCAAGTCTGACCGTATAGCACGTTGGGTTAGTTCACTGCCTTTCAGTCGAAGGGTTGCAGGCTTAAAACTTATCCAGTTGCTAATTGGTTGTGTCATTGGGCAATGCACCTAGTGAAAATTAACCCAGTAAAATAATGGGTTTTACTAAATTGTAAGAACCTTTTCATAATGCACAACACACTGCAATAGCTCTGATAATTTGTCGGTGGGTGCAAAGTGATCTGACTTGTCCGTGTGTTAGAATTTTTCCATTTACAAGGAACTTACAAAGCACCTGCCCACCTGTATCAGTACATATCTCAACCACATTATGCCATCCATTTTCCTTTATTATTTTCCTGATGTTCTTTACTGTGCCCTTTTGTGCGTGTGTAAAGTCTACACACCAGTTGGTTGGCTCCATAGTATTCTATTATACACTCCTGGTTGCATTTGAAGTAAAGTAATTAGTTCTATCTTATACGCTTAACTGTATTAGCTAAATAAAAATTAGAAAACTCTTCCGTACCTAAAAAACTTTATCATTTTAACTTTATTTAAAGTAAATCCATACAATTCTAACATATCATAAATTTCTTTAATTTATGCAAATAAAAGAAATATCTAAATTAGTGTAGATAAATTATATATCATAAACCTCTGGTAGCAATAAACATAGAAACTCTATCTCACATCAGTATTAATTACAATAAATAGAGAAAACTCTTGCTATACCTTTACCTTCTTTAATTTATATAGATATAAAAGATAGTTAAAAAATGAATGGTATCTGGACATATTAAATACATTCTCAATAGCGAATGATATTTTTTATGTATTAACCTTCTGTTAACTGTAAATAGCCAATGAATACTGAAACCCTATATCTAATTTTGATGGATGGCTTATTAAGTATTTTATACAGCATTTGCTGTAGCATGTTAAACAAAATGCGGAAGCTGGTACAGACACAGCTTCCTGTAAATTGGAATCATATTCCGATAAAGTAAACCAAGCTGTGTTGTACTGTATGCAGTTTCTTGCATTGCTTAAAACCAGTTATGTATAAGCACAAAGAGTCAAATGGAGTTTCTCTATTTACTGTTGTAAAAAAATGTGTCTACACGAATTTATACTGTTGTAAAAAAAAATGTCTACACGAATTTATGAATTTCTTTTATACTCTTTATCATATTGTTTAATCTTGTAAAATCTTTTACCCAAATTTGAAATATATTAGAAACAATAGCAACAAGTAAATTTATCTCATGCATATGCTTCTTGTTCATTTATAATATTCAATTTTATTTATTTTTTATTCTTTTTCAGAAAAGCACCCGTAGGCGTAAATATGTGGAGTCGTTTTCAATCAACCCAAAATGCGTTTCCCTGGGTGAGCTGTATGGGTACACGGATCCCAATACATTGGAATGGGTGGATGGGATGTTGGCTTATGTGATTAGGAAGTAAGTGGAATAGGATAGAATATTCATGTTTATTCCTGTGAATGGAAAAACCAAGGGGGTTAACACAAGGGTAATCGTAATATCACCTCGCGCCCATTGTCTGTTTACCGGAGCTATTGCAGTGTGTTGTATATAACTGAGACTTTCCTTCTATTTGGTAGAACCAATCAATCCGCTGGGTTAGGCAATGTCTGTTAAGTGCTTTGCCCAAGGACACAACCGACCAGCTAGCGACCAGTTTCGTACCTGCATCCTTTCATTTAAAAGGCGATGCACTACACCGCCAGACTAATCTGTTGGACATATGTAAGGTTACAAGGAAAGATGGGATATTTTTCAATTTTAGTGGAGAAATATCAGTTGTTTAGTACAACCATAAGCAATGGTAGGTTTTACTGAATTGCACTTTATTAAATATATCAATTGTCAGTTTAAGAATGTGTTTTAATATTTTTTGAAAATGTGTTTTAATAAATTTATATTTTAAAAGTTATCAATTTTTGTATATTATTTCCAGGTAACCTTTGATATTAGCACATTTTAGAACAATGCTTTATCCCATTTTTAAGCTGAAGTGTATTATTGCTTTTTTGTCAGACCATAGTACAATTATACGAATTATACTCATTGTCATAATTACACACAGGTATGCAAAAGAGCTGTCCAGCAGTGATTACCAGGGCGGTAACCAACCCAGACCAAAAACCTCTGTTTCTTTCCAGGAGTCAGTGGTACGATTGTGTTTGATTGACTTGACTTATTGTTTTAGTTTTCATAAGTCTTTTGGCTCAATTGGAACAAAACCGCACACTTTTATTTAAGGCCTAGTGTAATTTTGTATAAACATTTATTTTTTCATTTTCATTTTATTTTATTATGTGGGTTTAGCGGCCACGTCTAACTATACCAAAACTCGATAATTGATTGGTTTTTAAACGTGTTCTGACGACTGTCGTTTTTTCTGTTTTTTCTCGTTTCCAATTTTAAGTCCTGCTTTATGTTTTCATCGTGGAAACAAAAACTGAACTAAAAGCTTTCGCGATCTGCAAACAGCCAAAAGGTTTTTGGATTGAAACCAGTCGTGGGCTTTACAGTTGTGTCTTTGAGCAAGGCACTTATCGGACTACCTGAATCCAGTAAAATATTTGAATATACCACAACTGAAGGACCAACTTAATTATATAAAGCACACTGCAATAGACATGGAAACCCAGTGTAAAGAAATCTGTTAATTGCCTGTGTGATAACACCCCTTGTGTTTTCTCATTCACAGGTATAAAATAAAAAATCTGATCTGGAATTTGGTTTAAAAGTTGTTAAATGTTTTACTTGCCATGTTTATTTCTGGTCAATTAGTTAATACGGTAGTCTGTTATACCATTTTGCAAGATCGAAACCTGCCGCTAGCAAGTCGTTTAAACGGATTAAAATATTTTCATAACTCAGCATTTAAAAAGATTAAAATCAAAGTTTTCGTGTTATACAACACACTGCAATAACATCACTAAAAAAATTGAGTAATTTTATGATTGCCTGTGTTATAATTAACTACGGACATAATGTAATCAACAAGCCTATTAAAACACCTATTGTTCAACCCACAAGGATAAAAATACCACATCCACTATTCAACAGGCAAGCAGAGACACACCAGCTAGTATGGCTTCTGAATCATCATCAACCAAGTAAGCTAATCTGTTTGAAATTTAGATCTTCTGTGATGTCTTACAGATTAGTCTGGTGATTCAGTGTGTCATATTTCAGCCGAATGGTTGCATGTTTGAAACTGGTCACTAGCTAGTCAGTTTTGTTATTGGCCATTACATTACATTAATATGGGCGGGTCCACAGTAGCTACCGGCACCAGAAATTTAGGCCATGGAAGGCCCATTTATTTGCCATGGCGCTTAACCTACATTGCCTGGACCCAGTAGCTTAAGGGGTTGCATTAGCTTCGGTAACCCGACGGTGGGCGCCAGGTCATCTGACGATTGCCCATATCTTAACCCTCTTGGTTTTCCCATTCACGTCGGTAAGCTACAGTAACTAAAATAAAGTTGCCTAAACTTTTCACCACATCCACACAGTTCAGATTCATTTGAATTTGAATGGCGTTTTGTCGTATTGTAAAGTAAAATTTGAAATTTTTTTTTTAAATAAGAATTATCACATGATCTTTATTATCTCCACCCATTCACGCAGGTCAGATTCAGGTGAATTCGAATGGCGTTGGGTTGTGCTTGATGGCCCAGTTGACACAGCGTGGGTGGAAAACCTTAACACTACATTGGATGACACCAAGACCTTGTGCTTGGCGAATGGAGAGCGTATCAACATGCCGGATAATATGAGGATTATGTTTGAAGTCGACACGCTGACACAGGTTTGTTTGAAATCTTTGAAAACTTATAAACATAGTAGGAGAATAGGATATTTATGTTTATCCCTGTTAATAAGAAAACCAAGCGGTTTAACAATAGGGCAATCGTTGCAGTGTGTTATTTATACTTCATACGTCCTTTAATTAAGTACAACCCATTAAATTCACTGCCTTGTCCAAGGACACATCCGACTAGCAAACGACCCGAAATCTTCTCAATTAAATTATGTTTAATCTTACAATTGTATAATTCAACAGGCAAGCCCGGCCACCATTAGCAGATGTGCCATGGTTTACATGGATCCAGTTAAATTGGGCTGGAAGCCTTATGTCAAATCATGGATTAAACGATTGCCGAAAGATTTACCACAAAGTGGTGAGTGTCCTAAATCATGTTCTAAAATAATTGAAACTTTTCTATAAAAACACAACCCCTGTATTCCTGATCTCACCGCTGCTGTAGACCTCTGTGCACATGGTTATTGCTCCTCTTGCCCGACAGTGGGTATGAGTACTCTGATGCTTTTTTCACCTCTTCTGATTATTTCTGAAAATATACACCTATGTAATTTCCGTCCGGCCAGTTGGTCTAGCGGTTAAGTGCATCGCCTTTCAAGCGATAGGTTGCAGGTACGAAACTGGTCGCTAGCTGGACAGTCGTATTATTATGAAAAACTTACTGTTAATGCATCTAATGTGAATTAAAAGTTTGCTTAAAATGCATAAACATGATCACTGGGCCAAAAATTATTCAGTAAAATCATAGCAGAATGAATACTTTACCCAAATTATATATTTTAACATAATTTATACTTCATCATAATTTATATTTTAACATAATTTTAATACTTTACCATACTTTAAATACATTAACATAATTAATACTTTACAATAATTTATACTTTAAAGTATTTATATTTATTCTTTACCTTAATTTAATTGTTTTAACTTATCACTTTTACCCTCATTAATAAAACAACACCTTTTTACCGATGTCTTGTTCTATCCAATTCAATTACTTTTGCAGGTCGTGACCACTTATGGGATTTGTTCGAACTCAGCATAGAAACTGGTCTGCAGTTGTTGGAGAAGAGGTTAAAACTTCAGCACATACCCGTTCCCCAGTTATCTGTGGTGCAGACGTTGTGCAGGATACTTCAAGTGCTCATCGGGTTCATGAATAAGAATGGGGGGTTCGGAAATCCAGATATGGTGGGTTAGGGGTTTAAATTTATATATTTAAATAGAATTTAAAATCTTGTTCATAAAGATTTCATAAAATTATTAAAATAGTATTAAAATCAAAAAAACTTATTTAAATACAAAGAAAAAAATTTATCAAATCGAACTAAAAATATCTCATTTAAATAAAGTTTCAAAATAACTCAAATAGAAAAGGGTTGAAATTTTATATATTTAAATAGAATTTAAAACCTTGTTTAAAAAAAATTAAAAAAATTATTAATGTTTAGTTTAAAAAAACTTGTTTAAATGGAATAAACAATACTTTTATAAATAGAACTAAAAAATCCTATTCAAGTACAATTAAGAAAATTGTTTAAGTAGTATTTAAAAACTTATTTAAATAGAATTTGATATATAATTCAAATACAAGATATGGTTGTGTTCATGTCAAGGCACTCACCAGGTAAACAAAATCCCTACCACTGGGCATTTTTAAATTTGATAACCGATCTCTGGGCATAATTATCAATATCTGTTCTTACCTTGAAACAGGTTGAAACACCAGAGGAGGACGCACCAAACCGAACAATTCGATCTCGTAAAGTGAAGTCAACTACAACCGACCAGCAGAGGTCACTAGCGAGTCTCGTCCAATCCTCAGCACAGGAGTCGAAACCAAAATGGTGATTCAGCTATTTTTGCCTTCATTATTTATTTATATATAATTTGATGTTTAGGATGGTTTAAGTGAGATTATATGCATGTTGTCTGATTTTTAGATGTTGTCTGAACCCAGCTGTTTAATGGTGTAAACAAAAGCTTTAACTCTGTAATAGCTACAGTACCTTGACTGTGGGCTTGAGAGAAACATGAATATCCCATGAAAATATTATCAGCCTGTAGTCAGGATACCAGAGCAAATATAGTTTGTTTTACCCATTGATTCACTGGGTCTAAGTTGTGTTCTTTTATAAGTCAAATAGTATAATCTTATGAGCCAAAGAATATATCTGAAATAAACTTAAAAAGCAGAAAAATCTTCTTTTCATAAAGTTTTTTCATTCTCTTCTTTTCATAGAAAATTAGAATTGTATGTATAATCTATGAAATAAATCTAATTTTTACTTATAATTATTATTGTTATCAAAAAATGTATTTTAACATTTTTTTTAATTTTAAATCAAGTTAATTTTAAATTTTAAATCAAGTATAAAAATAAAAATCATTTTCTATCTTTGTGAACACTTATTTTGAATTCCTAAAGTCAAAAAATAATTCCTTTTCGACTAAAATTCGAATCTTAATTCAGGAATAGACATCCCTATGTATCATCTATCAAGATTATTTTACCAACATTGCATTAAAATGATTTATTTTGCCACTTAATTTCGAGTTGCTGAAGTCAAAAAATAATTCGGAACCATTTCTTTTTAAATCTAATTTTCCAAAATTATTTCCTATTATTTTCATTTAAATCTGATTTATATATTCAGGTTATATGGAGCTTTACCCTGATAGGTTGACGTTTATTCTTGGCAGATTATTCGTATTTGCTTTCACCTGGAGTGTTGGAGGAGTTCTGAACAGGTAAATTAAACTACTTTTAAATCCTCTTTTATAGCTATTTAATACTAAGCTCAAATAATGTTTGTCCTTTTAAATGGCAAAACGCAAGGGTTGGTACCGCACGGAAATTGTCTAATTTCTTTACAATTATGTAAAGAAACAAAGAGGAAATATTTAGAAGACCTCGCACCCACCATAAAGTTTCTGGAGCTATTGCTCTTTGCTGTACATAAGTATTTTCTACTTTTTAACTCTACTAATTAGCAAGGAGCTTGTTTTCACAATTTATCCTTTTGAAGTCGTAACCAACTATGCTAATGCTCCAACCTAGTTTTATTGTTTATTGTAAATTGCCAAAACATTTAAATTCCCAATATTTGTTGGAAATTGCTAAAATTTGTTATAAAGTGCAAAAATTGTTTGTAAATTTCTATTTTTTTTTGTAAATTGCCACCATTTGTTTGTAAGTTTCCATTTTTTTGAAATCTTTCAATTTTTTCGTAAATTGTCAATTTTGTTAAAAATTTCGCAATTTCAAATTTTTTCCAACTTTCCTTTCAACCAATCAGAGAAGACGACCAGGAAGAGGACACGTTAATCAGCTCGACTGTGATTGGTCGAGATGAAACGCTGATTAATATGAGCTATGATTTTGACCAATTGGTGCACGACATCTTTGAGAAAGACACCGGGATTGGAGTCACCTTCCCCTCTGGCAGCCGATCAATTTTTTCCTACTTTGTTGATTTGCAGGTAGTTGGGCTAGAATTGTAATTAAAAAGGTTGAAGGTTTAAAGTGAATGGAATAGCAGTAAAATCACATATATACACTTGCCTAAATATACTTTATGCTCTGTATATAAAAGACCTAAATTAACACTAGAATTGTATCCAAATAAGTTAAAAAATAAGTGCTTAGAATACCAGTAAATGTTTGCAAAAAATTAATTAATGTTACATGAAAACACCTGTATGCGTGCTATCTGAAATATAAGGTAGTTTTGCCGTTTTTTTCTAATACTTTTTTAGTTTATCAGGCTGTTTCTTTTGTAACTTGAACAAAAATGTACTTAGTTATGGTCTATAGTTATGTACAGAGCAGAGAGTATACTGAGCAAGTCACTTAATAGCCAAGGATGCCTAATAACACCAATACCATTTCAAATTGTCTCAACTCATTATATATTTTTTACACTTATTTTAGCCCTATAACCTCAATTTATTCATTTCAAATTCAGCTGGTCTTTTTTAAATTGAATTCATTCCTTTTAAACTAAGTTTGTCCATTTTAAGCTTAATTTAACCCAGTTAAAATTAGATTAATTATTGTCCTTTAATCCTCCAGTCAGGGAGGTTCGTGCCATGGGACGAATTGGTGCCGGCCACTCGAACCTTGATTGAACGGGGACTTACTTACACACTGGTTGGTAACAATCGAGCTCTCGTGTCGGACCAACGGAAATCCGCGGCGTTGGATACTGGAGCCCAATTAGTGCCTACAAATGACACAGTGAGTATAGGATACGATATTCATGTTTATCCTTGTGAATGGGAAAACGCATTCTGAGGCTTTAACAAACAGGCAAGCCCGACCTTGTGCCCACTGCCGGGTAATCGGAACTACTACAGTGCTGGTATAATATCAGAGTTATTTGTTAGATTAGGTTTTAAGGAATAAATACATGTTGTTGATTGTTGGTTGTATAGAGAAATAATGATTTTAAATCAGGGACGTTGTTTTTGTATTTGACAATGATAATATTGTGTTTTTGTCTTTAATTTATAATTTATTGTTTTTCTATTTGATTTCAGATCCGCTATTCCTTCTTATCCGCTTTGCTTCTGCTCAATAAATTCCCAGTTCTGCTGACTGGCGATAGTGGGGTGGGGAAAACTGCATTGATACAGGTTTGTGGATATATGTGGGCAGTTTGAGGTTCATTTTACTCACTTATTTCTATATTTGCATCGGGGATAGTATAGTGCAAGGAAATTTAATACAAACTGATTATTATTCAGATTGCAAAGATTATTAACTATGTGAATTAAATGCCAGAATTAGAAATTGTTTCACTCTTATAAAGGGTTGCACTAAATACAGGGATAGGAATTAATGTTTACATAACAAGATTTGTATGTGATCTATGCGAACTTTTAAACTTCTCTTTTGATCTTAATGAAATTAATGTGAAGATTTTTTTGCTTGCCGTTTTATTGTTATTTTAATTCAGATCTGGTTGAAATTCTAAATTAGTAATTTCGGAATAATTTTAGTCAACCAAATTTGATAAGAAATCCTTAATAGTAGTGTGATGTGGTGATGGACACCTATGTTTCCAGAATATTCTTTCCAAGCTAAACGCAGTGGGCGGGACAGGAACAGATGCCGGAACAATTCTCGGGGATGTTTTTCGCTACAGCGAGAAGACATCAGCCATACTGCAGAACATTGCAAGCCTAGGAATTCTTAACCAATCAGAAACTCCCCTTGATTTAAATGATGGTATTAGCCAACCGGGTAAGCAATGAAAAGAAATGGAATTAATTACTATTCCAAAGTATTAATTACTATTCGGACAGGTTAGTCTAGTGCAGGGATGTCCAACCTGCGGCCCGCGGGCCGCAGTGCGGTCCACCTGAGATTTTTGTGCGGCCCGCTAGTCATTTTTACTCCAAGTAGTATTTTGAACTTTAAATCTTGGCCTAATTCAAATGTATCAGTCAGCTTTTAGGAACGCAGTAAACATCAAAACTGCAGAAAGAAACAGACTGACAACAAACACTTATCTCATTGACTTTGTATTGCAGAAATAAGTTTTTGTTTCTTTCTATATGTGTGTTATTTGTTCCTATTTTCAAAGATGAAATTAATGACTTTTAATTGTTTCTTTATGTACCCATTCAGGGTTGGAATTAAGAGATCGTGAATCGCTATTCGCGAACCGTTTTCTAAAGTTCGCGAATTACAAAATTTAACAAAATCGCGAAAATATAAATTACCGGTACTGATTTCGCGCACTTTTAATAATAAATCCTCAACCCGTTAATATAACATCGTTTGCCTTCAACATAACATTTAACAATCACATTACTATTACATTTGTTTACCTTGCCTTTACTTTGCATTATTGGCGTATAATAAGCATTGCTATCACAAGGCAATAATCGCCATTATGCGTTAATATACCTCGATTCCTTTATTTATGATTGGCGAGATGCGACACACCCCTTTTGAATTTACGTTTATTGCAATTTATCATTACTGTACTACTAAATAACGGTACTGTCTGCTTTAAGAAATAAATATCTTTCTGGTTGTTTAAGGCAATATATCATAACCAACATTTATTTCGCGCGCTCCTTATCCGCGCATTTTGCAAATCATTTTAAAACCATTGATTCGAACCCTGCCATTTTTATTGAAATTTAATAGGTTCTGCGGCCCATTAAATTATTTTAAGTGACAATGCGGCCCATTACAATAAAAGGTTGGACATCCCTGGTCTAGTGGTTGAGAACCTTTCAGCAAAAGGTTTGCAGGTTTGAAGTTGATCTCCAGCAAGTTGGTTGTGTCCTTGAGCAAGGCACTTAACAGACATTGCCTGAACCTAGCGGATTAATGGGTTCTGCTAAATTGAAGGAACGTGTTTATCATACACAAACAC
>CH002626.1:495788-528930 GCA_000149265.1 Ciona savignyi
GAAGAAAATGAACGTCGTACCGAGGCCGCTAGGAGTCGCTATATGCCAGTGGCCACTAGAGGGGCTGTGTTATATTTCGTGGTTGCAGATCTGGAAGTTTTGAATCCGATGTACCAGTTCTCATTGCAGTGGTTTTCGGAGAAATTCATTTTGTGCATTGGTGAGTTTATCAGCATGATACTGGAACTAAATCTTATATTTAATTTAAAAAAACTGTTGTTAGGAAACTTCTTTTGAGAGTTTAAATTTGCATATCCCAATTAAAACTTAAATATTATTTTTTCTATTATTTAATTAAACATATCAAGGACTTTTTAACTTAAAATACGTATTATTTATTTATATTAAACAGAATAAAATTAACATTCCTTTAAGCATTCCTTATTAGGATGGATAACAAATGGGACAAATCAGACAACTTGTTAAACTAGATTACTTATTTGGTTAAATTTTTCTTTGTCCTGTTGGAATTTCATTTTTTGCTTTGGTAAGTTTTTCTTGGAGTAGCAACTTTTCCTGAACTTTAAAATTAATGAGTTGAATTAAATTTAAGGAATGTCTCAAATATATATATATAACACACTGCAATAATTGTAACTTGACGGTGGAAACAAGGTGATCTAAATATTACTCCTGAGACAGTACCCTTACATATTCATGAGATAATTTGGTTAATGCCCATGTGTTAACGCCAATTGCATTATTCATGAAAATAAGGACCAGTATCCTAATTAGAGTAATTTAAATAATACATTTTTTTTTAAACTACATCCCAACTTTTTTTCATTTTAGAGTTTTTTTAAATCTGTTACAACTGTCCATTTACTTATGAATATCCGTTTATGTTTATCTTCGTGAATGGGAAACGCAACAGGGTCAACACAGGGGTAATCGTCAGATCACCTAGCCCAGAGCATGGTTACAGTTTCTATTGTAATGTGTTTTATATGATTCAGACATTCCTTTTTTCATTATTAAAGTAAAACAATTATGAGTACAACAGGCTGTCTTAAGCTACAAGTATAATTGGTATTGCAATAAAGACAATTTAAGAGACTTGTAAAAAATGGTACAATGCAGTTCCGTTTATTATTAAAATCTTGTTTAAAAGTTTTACTTGTTTAATAATAAACTGCATTGTACCATTTTTTACTTTCCCCCTCAATCAGTGCAAGCTCGGGAAGAATGCAGCTCCACGCCGAGCAGTCGTGTCTCTAGCGCCACCGAGCGACCATCGCAGATTGAGGAGGACAAAGACTTTTTGAAATTGCTTCACAAAATGGTGGACGTGCTCACAAACGGCGTCTACGAGGTGAGCATTGGTAAAAAACTCGGTAAAAACGTTTTTGGTAAAATTTAGGCAAATTTAAATTTAAAAACGTTTTAGGGCAAATTGGGGCAAATTTAAAAATAAACAAATACGATAAAATACAGTTGCATTTTGTTAGTAATATAATTTTTGCTATTTGTTACAATACCTGAAGATCAGATTTACCTTGTTGGATCATAAGTTAACCGCCACCAAAGCAAGATATCAGGTGCATTACTCAGTTCACGAAATATTAACATTTTGCAATCATTTAAAACAGTGGTTCTTATTAACCTTTTTGGTACTGCGCTTCCCTTGCGCGATAAATAGAGTTTACGCCCCCTAGCGTTTGAATGCTGTGCTCTGTATGTTTTTCCAGGGAAAGAAGAAGCATATTTTATACATGTAAAAATATTTTTAAATAATGTAACAACTGACCTAATGTACTTTTGATCTAGAAAAACCAAAAAAAGGTGCAGCAAAAGTTTAGTTTTGTTCGCAAAGCCCCGATTCCCAAAATTAATAAAAAATGTGTTGTAAATTTATTAAGACTTGCGCCCCCTAAAAATTTCTGTACGCCCCCCAGGTTAAGAACCAATAATTTAAAAGGTTGTTATAAACAAGTAAAATATTTATAAGAATAGTATCATATCTTATGCATTGCTTTTAGAATTATTAGTTATTGCAATAATGTTTTTTTATAAAATGTGCTAGTTTTTAAATATGTAATAAATAAATAATTTATTTCAGGTCGTGTCATACAGTCTGTTTGCGGAGCACAAGATCGTGTTCTCGTTCCTATTGGCTTGTGCGATCATGCGGAACAATGCCAAATATGGAGATCAATGGAAGGAACTTGGTCAATTAACTGAACAGCATTGGAATATTTTCCTCCACACGAGACCGCTAGCGAGCATGACAGATGATGAGATTTTGGTGAGAAGTTCATGAAAAAATTAAAAATCTGTTCCATATATAGGATGTTTATGGTTAGAATTGTGGGTTGGATAATGAAAGTCAATATAAAATGGGTAATTATCAGTTTTTTTTGGGATTTAAGAAATTAGCTAAAAACAGTGTATGTAGCTTAATATACAAGTGATTAGCTTGGTGATTTATTGCCTCGCGGTTGCATGTTCGAAAATGGTCATTAACTAGTCGTTTGTCCTTGGGCAAGGCACTTAGCAGTCATTACATGAACCCAGTGGTAAAGAAACGTCTCAATCATACATAACATACTGCAATAACTCCGGTAACCCGACGATGGGCGCAAGGTAATCTGACGATTGCCTATATGTTTGCTTGCTGTTTTTCCACTATGGGCATAAATAAAGCATGAATATCGTATGAATATAATTTTATGCTTTGCTTTAATAGTCAAAAAGATATTTGCCTGATTACAGTGACAAAGTATATTTAGATTAACACAAAATATATTTAGATTAACACAAAATATATTTAGATTAACACAAAATATATTTAGATTAACACAAAATATATTCTAGATTAACACAAAATATATTTAGATTAACACAAAATATATTTAGTATTAACACAATAATATATTTAGCTTTACTAGTAAAATATATATTTAGATGATAACACAAAATATATTTACATACTAAGATATTATGTTTACTTGAGATATTTTACTGGGATTTTTACTAAATATTTGTTGCTTTAACTCAGGACAAACACAATGGGTTATCTGCAATGGAGCAATTAGAAGTGGATGCTGGATTAGGGGAAGTCCCCAGAACCCCATTTGAGTGGGTGACTGTGGATATGTGGAGACAGTGCCGTTACATTTCGCTCAAAATCGCCGCGTTTGATTCGCTGTCGGTTTCCATGGTGAAAGCCACGTCACAATGGGAATTATTCCATAGTCATCCTCAGCCGTATGAGCTTATGGCGACTAAGCAAAATTTAGATGACAATGCGGATTTCGATTGGACAAAAATCTCAAGCTTTGGAAGGTAAGCTACAAATTTTCACGGATAAATTGTAGGATATCATATTGAGAATAATTCAACAAAAAAAGATTAATGAAGTTTTTAAATGGGATTAATGAAGTTGTAACTGTAGGATTATACTTTTTCCACAGTAAGTTTTAAACGCATGATCATGTTTATGTAAAAATCAGTATATGATTTGGCCACATACCAAGACCTTGTACTTAATTTTCGATCTAGATTTCAAACCCCTGATGGGCTTGTCGCTAAGAACATTTTTTATATATAGGGAATCGTATATGATATGAAAATATATACTTTTTAACCTCGTGAAGTTTCGAACCCAGGATGGACTTGGTCCGACCAGTTAGTCTGGTGGTTTATTGCGACGCCTTTCAGCCGAAGGTTTCTAGGTATAAAACTGATTGCTAGCTGGTCGGTTGTGTCTTTGGGCAATTCACTTAACGGACGTTGCCTGAACCTAGCAGATTAATGGGTTCTACTTAATTGAAGGAACATGTGAATCATTCACAACACTCTGCAATGTAACTCCACCGCGGGCCCAACGTGATCTGACGATTGCCCGTTTCTTAACCCCCTTGGTTTTCCCATTAACGGGGGTTAACATGAATATCCTATCCTATCCCACTAAAACCAATTTCACATAGTTGGTATATGTATCAATCGCGTTAACCATTCAACCAGATTAACACAAACAAAACCATGTACTTTTCCCAGGTTGATTTTGATCAAATTATTGCGTCCCGAGTGCTTGTTGCCATCCGTACGATCGTTCGTACGCTATGAGATGGGTGAAACCTTCGTCACTAGCAAGAGCCTTGATCTTGTGGAAATCTACAAACAATCGGTGTCCAACATGCCCCTCATATTTGTCCTTTCACCAGGTAGGGGTCGGAGTACCCAGTGTCTAGTTGGAATGCCGACTGGTTAGTCTGGTGGTTTAGTGCGACGCCTTTCAACCGAAGGGTTAAAGGTTTAAAACTGGTCGCTTTCTAGTCGGCATGTCCTGAGGCAAAGCATTGAATCATACATACCACTCTGCAATAGCTCCGGTAACCCAACGGTGGGCGTGAGGTGATCTGAAGATTGTCCGTATGTTAAGCCCCTTGGTTTTCCCATTTACAGGAATAAACATGAATATCATATCCATATATATTATCCTAATGCTTATATGGTGGTTCTCTACTAAAAACCAAAAGGTTGATGGATTAAAACCAGACTTTAGCCCTTTGTGTTTGTCCTATCACCAGGTAGGGGTTGTGGGTACTAAGTGTCGAGCTGGAATGCTTATATGGTGGTGCTCTATTGTAAACGGAAAGGTTGACTGATCGAAACTAGCCTTTTTATTTTTAGATATTTAAGTTTTATTCTTAAGAATTTAAGTTTTTTTCTTACACATTTATTTTTTATTTTTGGGGGTGGTAAAGTGCAGTTGACGAAGGGGTATTACGAATTCGTCACCGGTTTATTAAAAAATGTGATAAAGACGTTTTAACATACAAAATAAAGGACATCTGACTGGACATTTGTATTAGTGCTTACACCTACCAAGTAATGTCTTTGTCATTTTTTTAACATTCGAATTTGTATGTTAAAATATCCTTTATGGTAGCTCATTACTGTAAACTGAAAGGTGGATGAATGGAAACCAGCCTTACGCCAATATTCACCAAAATCTATCCCAATATTCACCAAAATAAAATATATCCAATATTCACCAAAATCTATCCCAATATTCACCAAAAAATAATATATCCAATATTCACTAAACCCAGGCACTGACCCCTCTGCCCAGCTATTAAAATACGCGAAAGAAACCCGTGGGTCAACCCTCCATGTAGACATGGTGTCCCTGGGCAGAGGTCAAGGCCCCAAAGCTGAGGATCTCATCCACAAAGCACAGATCTTAAAGGGGAGATGGGTGTTCCTTCAAAACTGTCATTTGGCTGCTTCATTTATGCCCAGATTACAGGTGAAATTATAAGAGTTTTTTATAAGGTTTTTAAGTATAACGTAATAAAGGAGTAAAAAATAAAACTTAGATATAAAGACTTTGTTTTTTTTAAATAACTGTGCGGTTTTCTTTAATGTAACTAAGGAGCAAAACATAAAAATAAACTATAAAATCCTCCTTTTTTAAAAAAAACTGTGTTTTTGTCTCCTAATTGAATCAAGGAACGAAAATTACAAAAGGATTTTTTACCATCATTGTTACTTTACAATACAGGCAATTGTGGAAGATTTAAACGCTCCTGGTTCAGAAGTTGATTCCGAGTTCAGATTATGGTTGAGCTCAAAGCCAGATCATTCATTCCCTGTCCCTATCCTGCAGAAGGGGCTCAAGGTAGGAGATTTTTTGTTAGCACTGATTAAGACCTTGTGCGTAAACTAGAAATAATAATGCGTGATTGTACATACTTAATACTTGTGTTTATGCAAATCTATCTTCCGCCATAGCCACAGTCTAGTAACCTTAGACAGAAAGGTATCAACATATGAGATTTGCATTATTCTTAGTTAGCACTATTAACACGTTGTCGGTAAACTAGGAATAATAATGAGTGATTGAAGAAACTTAACACTTCTGTTTATGCAAATCAATATTTTCCCATGACCATAGTCTGTTAACCTCGGGTAACCTTAGAGAGAAAGGTATCAAGTTATGAGATTTTTATCTATCTTTGCCAGGACTACTTAGGGCCTTGTGCGTAAACTAGGAATTTTGTGTTTGCACAAACATAATCCTTGTGTTTATGCAAATCCATGTTTCCCAATGGTCATAGCCTGGTAACCTTAGAAAAGAAAGGTCTCAAAATATGAGATTTTTACCTTTTTTTGCACCAAGTAAGGTATTGTGCGTAAACTGAGAAAATAATGCTTAAATCATGATATAACACAAACATGATATAACACAAAATAGGGAGCTATGTTTATGCAAGCCTTAGGTTACCCTATATCCACAGTCAGGTAATCTTATATCCACAGTCAGGTTAGCCTATATCCACAGTCTGGTAACCTTATATCTACAGTCAGGTTACTGAAGTTATTTTAATGTGTTCATTACAAAATACACATTGTAGCAGGTTTTCTTGAAAAAGGCCCGAGTTGTAGTGCATAGGACGTTCAGTCAAAAGATTTTGGGTTTAAAATTAGTTGATTGCTATTTGCTTTTTAACCACTGGCTTTAGGCAATCTAGATAGATCTGTTTTTTAAAGCCTAAATAAAACAGTTTTGTTTAGTTGAGGCTAAAACAGATCTGATCAGATTAAAAAAAGAATTTCAACTTATTTCACTTGAATTCGAATTGCTTTGAAATTAGTTCAAAACATTAAAATTAACACAAAAACAATTAAACCAATTTAAAAACAATTTAAATAACATAACAAAAATTAAAGTAACCCATAAACAATTAAACTAAATTAAAAACAATTTAAATAACATAAAAAATTTAAGTAAGACCTAAACAATTAAACCAAATTAAGAACTAATTAAATACCATAAAAAATTTAAGTATCACAAAAACAATTACAGTAATACAAAAAAATTAAACCAATTTAAAATCCAATTGAATAACAATAAAAAATTTAAATAACATAAAAAAATTTAAATAACATAAAAACAATTAAACTAAAATTTTTAGCATCAATTCCTTTATTCATTTCCTCTAGATGGCAGTAGAGCCACCCAGGGGTATACGCTCCCACTTAGAACTTGCATTTGGGTCATCTGGGGTCAATGATGTGACCCCTGACCTCTACAGTCATGGTTCACCGCACAAGAACTGGAACAGACTACTTTTCGCGCTCTGTTGTTTTAACGCTCTTGCGCATGAGCGCCAGAAATATGGGACTCTGGGCTTCAATCTCTCATATGATTTCACTGCATCTGATCTAGAGGTAAATTTCTATAAATGTTCTAATTAACCTGTCATAACTTTTGTAATCAGATCTAAATGTAATTTTTCTTATAAATTTTCTAATTTTTCTTTCATATTTTTTTGTGATTAATTTATAAAATTTTGTTTACATAGGCAGATGATTTTTTATCATATAATTCAATAATTTTAATTTTATATAATTTTGAGATAAGAGTTCATATAATTTTATCATTACTGTGTTACCGAAATTGTAAATTTTACATATTCTCTCTTAAACTCAGTTGATCTGTTGCATTTTAAAATATAAAAAACATAATTTAATTTTTCAAATTTTAAGTAACTTTCTTTATTTTTGTATATTTAGTTTAGTTTATTTTTTGTTTCCACAATAAAAAGACGATGCAGGACCTTTGATAAAAATTTGGAAAACTGGAAAAAAAGGCAAAACGACAGTCGTTAGAACACGTCTAAAAACTAATCAATTATTAAGTTTCGATATAATTAGACCTGGCCCCTAAACCCAATTTGTATAATGAATTTCTTAACCCTCCTAAAATGTCCAGGTTTTCATCCTCATGTTAAATCAATTACATAATCTTACACTCAGTTATATTTTTGTGTTTTAAAATACAAACAACACATTTTCTGTAATTCCCAACATAATTTTCATACCAGTAATTTGTAGGCCTAGTTTCATATGAAGATAAACGTTTTTATTTCTAACGCCCCTAAAATGTCCAGGTTTCCATTCTCATGTTGCAGCAACTCCTTGGGGATTCACCTGATGTCCCATGGCTAGCACTCCGTCACCTCACAGGTTTGATGTTGAATCTTATATAGAAACTTAACTATTGTTAAACAAAAGTTAGGCCATATTTTCACCAAGCGGCTATGGTCAGGGTAATGCAGCTATTGTTAACGAGCCCGTCATGGGTTCGAACTTCAAAAAAATTTAACCCTTTCAAGTCGAATTTTTTTTGTTGCTAAAACAACCAAACAACAGATGATTTTTTTCTCCAAGGGGATCATTTTTATAACTGTGTTAGGTGAAGTCTGAAAAAATGGGGTTTGGGGGGGGGTAAATCGGCCTGGTACATATAGGCTTTTTAAACTAAAAATGTTGGTACATATATGTACCAATAGACATAATGCCAGCAAAGAAATTTATTTACAGAATGTAAAGCGAAGTTCACAACATGAAAATTGAAGTTCACAATATTTACATTGAATTGTCCTTCATTCAGGAATGGAATGGCTTGAATGTGCACTCATTTAGGAGTGACATGGCTTGAAACAATCAATACAATATGGCAAATTGCAAGCACTGCACATTAGCTTTGTTCTTTTTTGTTTTTTATCTTTTCCGCAATTGGTGCATCTTCTTCTGGTATTACCTTCATACGGAAGGTGTGTTCCAAGATTTTGCATCATGGAAGCACGTTTAGATGGTCTTCCTGCAGCACTGCGACGCTTCACAGTTGACCCACTCTCTCCTCGTTGAATTAGCTCTTCTGCTAGTTCCACAAGGAAATCAAGGTATGGCTTTTTATAATGCCTGTGCAATTCCTTGTAAATCACCCATGCATTGACAGCTGAAAATGCCAGCATACGATAAATAACTTTTTTCCACCACTTTGTGGATTTTCTATCAAGATCATAAAGTCCAGCCATCTGGTCCGCTCCATCGACACCACCCATTATTTGCCTATAACACCGGATAGCATCAGGGCAGGAGACGTTTATGATTGTTCCATCACGTTGCTTCTTCCTAACTTCACCCCACTGTATTAGTGTGGAAGTTGCTCAGCAATAGCACTTCTTTCGTATCCAACCATCTAACTGCTAAAGTTCCGTTCATGTTACATCTAAATTCTGAATCACCACGGCTGAGTTTGTCTTGGAAAACTGGTAGATTTTTTCGGCTTTTGATGACTGTTCCCACTGCGGGATAGCGTAGACTGTCCATAAGATGAACCGAAGTGAAAAATCTATCAAAAGCCACGGTAACGTCATCACCGTCTGGTATAGTAGAGAGCAAAGTCTTTACAACCCTCTCTCCTAATGGAATGCTTAGGCCTTGATCATCTTTACCAGCATAAATATTCACATCATATGTCATATCCACTGTGTGGGTCACATCTCATCCAAAGCTTTATCCCACGTTTCACAGGCTTCATGGGAAGGTACTGCTTGAAAGAGCACCTTCCCTTGAATTTCGTCATAGATTCGTCTATGCTTTGAAATGGACTGTTCTGCCTGTACTTCATAAATGTTGATTTCAGGCATAAGAGCAAATCTTCAATGTAATACAACTTGCTTGCTTGTGAAGGTTTATCTGGTTCAGCAGCATACAGTTTTGACATAATCAATTTGAATCTATCCCTCGAAAATGCAGATTTCATAAGAGCGTTTCCCATCGACTGATGCTTAGACCAATAGTTATTTATAGACGGCAAGCGATTATAACTCATAACGAAAAAACATCTAAAAAGTTTCATAATCTCATGTGCATCAGTTGGGACTAATTTTCTTCTTTTGGTTTTAGCATTTTGAAAGATACTCAATCTCTTGTTAGTGTAGTAAGCTATCTGCAGCAGCAAGCTATAAGCAAAAAGCTTCAAAAAAATGTCTAAAAATTGTGCAAGGTCTGTCTTGACTGATATTCAATTTTGGCTGAAACCCAGGTGGCACATTGTTCCATAGTACCGTGTTCGTAGTACCGGTACAAAGTGAATCACCACTATTGCTATTGCTCTCTGCATCATCATTGTCTTCGCTTACTGTATCTTCTTGTTCACTATCTGAAGACAATTCACTATCATCAGAATCAGAATCTTCCCGTCGTGGTTGTTCTGGCAGGTACTCTGAACAAGAATCTGAAAAATCTGATTCTTCTGCATCAGATAGATATGGTATTGCGTCAATAATTTCTTGTGCCGTATAACGTCTTGTCATATTGGTAATTCTACAGATAACCTCAAAAATATATAACTGAGCTGCAAAACTAATTCTGTGTAGAGGCCTGTTGGTACAAATAGTTACCACTATGCTAACTATGTTAGGTCTGTTGGTACACATGTGTACCAGTTATACTGATAGTAAATGCAGCCTTTCCAATTCGATCTACTGCTAGCCAATATAACGGTAATCTAACTTCTAAAACACTTACAAGTCTTTCCAAACTAATGCTAGCCAATGTAACTGCAATACAGCATTGTAAAACACTTGCAAGACTGTGATCTGTCTCAACACCACATGGTAAATGAAGCTAAAGGCGCGAAAATAGGTCACGTGATAGCTAAATCCCATGACACAAAGCGAAAAAAGCATGCGTAGTTCCTGAAAAGTCGGAAAACGTCAAAATAAAGGCATTTATGGTACAATAATGGCCTCTCAGACCGGAGCATCATGTCGGTGGTACATATATGTACCGTGAGTCTTGAAAGGGTTAAAAAGGCCCAATATAATGTATCTGATTAGTTGGATAGGACAGGATATTCATGTTTATCCCCGTGAATGAGAAAACTCAGGGGTTAACACATGGGCAATCGTCAGATCACCTCGCGCCACCGTTGAATTACCGAAGCTGTTGCAGTGTGTTATGTATGATACATTAATCCGCTGGGTTCAGGCAATGTCCATTAATTGCCTTGCAGAAGGACAAAACAGACTAGCTTACGACCAGTTTCGCACATGCAACCTTTCGGTTGAAAGGCGTCGCAGTTAACCGCTAGACTAACCGGTCGGATGTTATCACATGGGTAATCAGCAGATCATCTTGTGTCCACCGTTGTGTTAAAAAAGCTATTGCAGTGGGTTGTGTGCAGTTAAGACAGATCTACTCTCTTGGTAAAACCTATTTATTTATCGGGTTGAGATAATGTCTGCTAAAAGCCTTGTCCCCACCAGAATACCATCTAATTAGGTGTATCATCTTGTAAATTGACCTGTATTAACCCTCATGGGCTACATTTCCCTCAATATTTGACCTGTATTGAATTTAATTGCCACATCTCTTAAATCAGTCTTTATTAACCTTTATGTGCCACATGTCCCCAATAAATTGACCTTTAATAACCTTTATATGCCACAATACCCCAATAAACTGACCTTTATTAACCTTTATTGCCACATCTCTTAAATTGACCTGTATTAACCTTTGACCCCAGGTGAGGTGATTTACGGGGGTCGGGTGACCGACCATTGGGACCGCCGATGCTTGGTCTCCCTGCTGACAAAGTTCTATTGTGATGAAACAATCACAGATGGACACACGTACTCCAGAGACGGGTTGTTTAAACCTCCAGATCAAAATGCCACTTTTGCAGAGGTAATTTGTGTTTTCAGGGGGAAGTATGGGTTAGAATCAGTAATGGGATTCAAAAGTTTAAGAACAGGTTCTCTTTTGTATTGTACTTACTAACAACAGGTTCCCTGAAAGGTCTAATGTCTGTACAAAAGCAAGAATCGGATCGGTGATTATTCCGACGTTCCAAGAACGGGTTCGACCGAACCCATGCGAACCTCTTGAATCCAATCAATGGTTACATAGGATAGGTTATTCATGTTTTGTCCCCATGAATGGAAAAATCAAGGTGGTTAACACACAGGCAATCGTCAGGGTTACCGGAGCTATTATAGTGTGTTGTGTATGATAGACACGTTCCCTTAATTTGGTAGAACCCATAAAGCCAATGGGTTCAGGCAATGTCCATAAAGTGCCTTGCCCAAAGACACAACCGACTAGCTAGCGACCAGTTTTGCACCTGCAACCTTTTGATTGAAAGGCGACGCACTAAACCACTCTACCAAAAAGCAAGAATGGGATCGATGATTATCCCAACATTCCAAGAACGGGTTCGACCGAACCCATGCAAATGTCATGAATCCAATCACTGGTTAGAATGTACGGTCCAGAGGTAACCAAAGTTCTTTAATGACAAGAGAGGATAGATGTAGCACCATAGTGCATTGCCCATTCAAAATTTCTTGTTTAAAATCTTAAAATTTTTGCTTTTTATCTTTGGAAAGCCGTTTAAAGTGGTGCTTGCTTCTTCCAGGTCAGAGAGAGCATCATGGGCTTGCCGCTCTCGGATCCGCCGGACGTGTTCGGCATGCACGACAACGCCGAGAAGGCCTTCATGGAGTCGGAGGCCAACAGACTAATCAACGTGATTATCAACGTGCAACCGAAACTTGCAACTGCGAGCGTGCTTGAGTGAGTGCTGGGCTTGTTCTGGGATATATATCCTTTCCTATTTTCTCCTATTAAAATCTGCCACAGTTTATACAATTTTGTGAAATAAAATATACCCTATGGATATCACAAAAGAATTGCAAATATGCTTGTAAACTTTGTATAAAAGTAAGAGTTGAATGTATTGTCATGAACATCTCATAAACACACAAAATGACTAAAATATAATTCTATGTTGTAGAGTAGTTAGAAAACAAAAAGTTTTTGGCTAGTAGATCTACTTAATCCACTTGATCGACTTAATCCATTTGATTGGGCAGTGTTTGCTAAGTGCATTACCCAAGAACTTAGCCGGCTAGCAAGTGACCAGTTTTTAACCACAACCATTCAGTTTTTTATCGTTACGAAAACCGTAATGTCATAGCTATGCGGTTTTCTGCTGTCAGGATAGAATCTCTATAAAAATGAAAGTATTCTAGAAAATTACCTATATTTTGAAACATCTTTCTCGTCATGCACAGTCAACACACACTCAGGTTTTGATAAAATAAAAGACGAAAATTTGATAAAAGACAAATCTGTATTAAAAAGAAAACTGTTTTGTATAAAACGAGAGTATCGTAAAAAAATTGTTTATTTTTATTCTTATTTCTAACAAATCTTCCTTGTTACGAACAGCTCCGGCCAAACGGACACCCAAGTTGTGATTTAAAAAATTTGTATAAGATAAATTAAACACTTTTTTGTATGAAACAAGAATATCCTACAAAATTATTTTAACAAGTCTTTCTCGAACATTTTTAACAAGTCTTTCTTGTTCCATGCAGCTCCGGCCAAACAGACACTCAAGTTGTGATGGAAATCACACGTGACATGCTTCAACGACTTCCAAACACAGTGGAGCATGACGGGTTGTTAAATGAAGCGGAACTCGACAGCGAACTCACTCTAGCGAAGATTCTGACGAGCAATGTCTGGAGCAACGTTCTGAGCAAGCAG
This sequence comes from Ciona savignyi, assembly GCA_000149265.1. NCBI lineage: Eukaryota > Metazoa > Chordata > Ascidiacea > Phlebobranchia > Cionidae > Ciona > Ciona savignyi. Next base: position 509,145 of record CH002626.1, read on the forward strand.
GATAAAGGTGGGAATGTGTTTGAATAATGGGAGGGGTATATGTTAAGTGATATGGGGAGTTAATAATGGGGGCAGGGGGAATTACCTTTAAATAATGGAAGGGGTATATGTTAAGTGATATGAGGGGTTAATAATGGGAAAAGGGGAATTACCTTTGAATAATGGAAGGGGTATATGTTAAGTGATATGGGGGGTTAAAATGGGGGCAGGGGAAAATACCTTTAAAGAATGGGAGGGGTATATGTTTAAGTAATATTGGTCTATTTTTATATAATGATGAGGTGTTTTTTTAATGGGGAAGGAGAATTACCTCTAAATGATGGTAAGTGTGGGGTATATGTTTAAATTATTGGAGGAATTATCTTTAAATAAAGGTGAGAATGTATTTGAATAATGGGGTGTGGTATATGTTTAAGCAGTGATTGGGTTCAAAATTTTAAGGACGGGTTCTCTTTTGTATCATATGTATTAACAACTAGTTCCCTAAAAGATCTAATGTCTGTAAAAAAGCAAGAATCGGATCGGTGATTATCCCGACATTCCAAGAACGGGTTCGACCAAACCCATGCGAACCTATTGATTCCCATCACTGTGTTTTAATATGGGGGGGAAGGGGGTTTTTTAAAAATGGGGGCAGGGGAAATACCTTTAAAAATGGTAAGTCTAAACAATTTTATAATTGATACAATACTAGAACGAAATAAGTTTAGTTTATGATTTATATTAAGAATATAAAAATCGTTTAAAAATAAGTTTTTTGAATCACTTTTCTTAATTTTATGATTTTGGTTTTAGTTCAAAATACATTCCTTTGTTAAAGTTAAAAAGATTAGCGCAGATAAGCTATTAAAACAGTAAACAGGAAAAAGAGCAAAACTAAACAGAAACTATGGCAAAGTATTGATCATATTTAAACACATCAAATATCATAGATCAAACACACTGCAATATCTCCAGTAACCCAATGGTTGGTGCAAGATAATCTGACAATAATACATGTGATAATACTCCCATTCACAGAGATATAACATAAATATATATATATTGTTTCTGTCTTAATTAAATTTTGTTTGAATATTATTGTTATTTCACTTAGGTTTGGTGGCCGTGTTTTCTATATTTATTAAATAATATCCTTTTTTTAAATGACATGTTTTAACGACTGTTTGTTTTGCCGTCTTTTCCTGTCCCTGTTTCGTGATTTGATTCGTTTGCCATTTTTTAATACTGGGGCAAAAAAATGAATACACTAAACTAAACTAAATATCCTGTCTGTATGTTTTTATGAATCGGGTAATTTTTGTAATATCTCCAAACACCACTATTCAGATGAAGAGAGTCTTCCCTTGATGCAGTCTGCCCTGCTCACGGTAGCTCGACAAGAAATCGATCGGTTTAATCGGCTGCTTCACACAATCAACGTCAGCTTGCGTGCGCTCAGTCGAGCTCTGTCAGGGGAGATCGTAATGTCAGACTCATTGGAGCAAGCATTCAGTGCGCTGCTGCTTCAAAGGGTGAGTTTGTGTTCGGTCTTTTGTACACATGGACTTTGGTTTCTTACAGGATCTGTACAATAAAATTACATTTAACACAACTAAATCAGCATATGGTTTGTACTTTATTGCTTACTTTACATCAGTGGTGGGCAACTTTTCTGGTCAGTGGGCCACATATGGTAAAATAAAGTTCTTGGTGGTCCGGATTATTACATGAATAGTATGTAATATCTTAATTACAGGGTATGGTTAGATACAGTCTGCGGGCTGGTCAAAATTCCTTCACATGCCTGACTTGGCCGTATATTGCCCATTTTTGGGTGGAAAAGTTCAACATCGACAGGTAATTAAAATCAGAATTGGCCACAGGGCTATAAAATGGTCATTAACACACAATACATATGTAGAAAGAAAATACATTGTAACACCTGCATCCGGGTGTATTAATATTTTATTTCAATCCCAGGTCCCAGAGACATGGCAGGCGGTTTCGTACGAATCGTGCAAACCGCTCGGCTCATGGTTGGAAGACTTGCTGCAGAGAGTCGAGTTCTTTTCAACCTGGTCAAACCTGGTTGTGTCTGCTGTGCAGGAGAAGGTGAGATGAAATATTCAGGTTTTGTTTCCACTGGAGTATTTTCACAAGTCAGTTGTCAAAGTATTTTGTGAAAGTGTCGTAAATTGAAGCTGCTGCAGTAACGCAAGATCTGCTATCATACAGGCAATCGTCAGATTACCTCTCCATTATGCGTTCTTTCTCAGGCAATCGTTACATGTTTGTGTGTTCCTTATCATGTGTTGCCTAAGCCAGGTTAACAGATTATCATGTGTTGCCTAAGCCAGGTTAACAGATTATCATGTGTTGCCTAAGCCAGGTTAACAGATTATCATGTGTTGCCTAAGCCAGGTTAACAGATTATCATGTGTTGCCTAAGCCAGGTTAACAGATTATCATGTGTTGCCTAAGCCAGGTTAACAGATTATCATGTGTTGCCTAAGCCAGGTTAACAGATTATCATGTGTTGCCTAAGCCAGGTTAACAGATTATCATGTGTTGCCTAAGCCAGGTTAACAGATTATCATGTGTTGCCAGAGCCAGTTTAACAGATCAAAACCACCCACTTGCTATACACCTCATAGTCACTTAAAATACACAGTAAATCCATAACTAAACTAAATTTAAAACTATACTTTTAGCATGAACATCATGTTGCAATAAATCTGGCATTGACAGTGGAAATGTGGGATTATGGCAAATTTTTTTTGTTGCACTATAATAAAATTACAGTTTTCCTACGCCACGAGTGAATTAAAACTTTTATATCCTAAAAGAAGCAATGTAGCAGTCCGGCCGGTTAGTCTAGCGGTTAAGTGCGTTGCCTTTCAATCAAAAGGTTGCAGGTGCGAAACTGGTCGCTATCCAGTCCGCTCTGCCCTTGAGCAAGGCACTTTACGGACATTGCCTGAACCCAAAGGATTAATGGGTTCTACCAAATTTAAGAAACGTGTCAATCATATACAACACACTAAAATAGCTCCAGTAACCCGACGGTGGGCGCGAAGTGATCTGACCATTGCCCATGTTTTAACCCCCTTGGTTTTCCCATTCACGGGGAGAAACATGAATATCCTATCCTATCCTGTAGCAATACCACCAAATATAATAATAGTTTTCCTATGCAGCAACATCATTATATTTATCTTTTTGTTTAGATTGGTATCAATGTGGTAAAAGAACGTAAGAAAGAGGAAATTTTATCAAGGTTGGAAAAGCAGGAAGAACCAACTAGCTATTGGGTCTCTGCATTCTTCTTTCCACAAGGTGAATTAGGACAACTGCTCCGACAGATTAGTCTAGTGGTTAAGTGTGTCGCCTTTCCGCCCAAGGGTTGCCGGTTCGAAACTGGTCGCTAGCTAGTCTGTTGTCCTTGGACTAGGCACTTTACGGACATTGTCTGAATCCAGTGGATTAATAAGCTCTATTAAATTAAAGGAATGTGTGAATCATACACAACACACAGGATAATATATAATTATCCTATCCTGTTTATTTTCTGTTAAGTAAGGTTGGTCATACAGAAAAAAAATTTGATTCTCTATAACAGTGGTTCTTAAACTTTTTTACTCGCACCCCCTTGATGTTTGTCATTTATGCTTACGCATCACCTAGCCTCAAAAATCAAATTTAAGAAAAATGGAATAATATTTTATTGGCTATTTTCATGCTTGGTGTTAAGGGTGGGACTGTTTTGGGGAAACCAGTCATTTAATTCATGCTCGCGCCCACCTTGTAAAGCTTTTATGCCACCCAGTTTAAGAATCCCTCCTCTATAACAAACTCAATCAGTTTGGTGTTAATTAAATTTTGATCGCTTAATATTGTTCTTTTGCCTAGGTTTGGCGGCCGCCTTCACTATATTTATTAAATTATATCCTTTTTTTAAGATGTGTTTTAACGACTGTTCGTTTTGCCTAGGGCAAAAAATGAATAAACTAAATAAACTATCCACTTTCCAGGCTTCCTAACTGCAGTTCTACAAAACTACGCTCGAAAACATAAAATCCCAGTTGATTCTTTAACTTTCAACTTTCATGTGCAAGATGTGAAAGATAACGAGGATTTAATTGATATCAATAAAAAGCTACAGGTTTGTTTCCAACTTTCATTCATATGCTGTTCGATTAATTTAATGCAGAAAGTTAATTTTGTTTTAAAAAGATTGACAGCTGTTAATTGCAATTAATTCTGCTTTTTTTCTGTTTTTTTATTTTGTTTAAAAATAAATAATATTTTATGGGATTTTTATGGGAGCAATCTACCTTCGGTCAGTGTATTGAGCCGATTTATTAAAATGGGTTATTTTATTAAATATAGAAAATAGGTGTGGCAACTCAACAGTGGTTCCCAGATTTTGTTATAATTATGCTTGTGATAAAATGCATTCTGTGTCATATACTAAGTCAACTTTTCTATTTTTTGTTGATAATGATATCAACTTGTAATTCTTGATGACGATATAAATTCCTACACCTTGCTGATTTTTGTTGGTATTAATATCAAATTCGCCGTTTTTTACTGTTTTAAGGTCCGAGATTTTGCATTCCGGACCACCGAAACCCCCCTAAATGACGGTGTCCGCGTGTTCGGACTCTTCATGGACAGTGGAAGATGGGATGTGGATCAGAGGATGCTACAGGAGTCTCTTCCCAACATCAGATACTTCAGAATGCCAGAGATTATTTTCATGCCGGTTCAGGTAATTTTAAATATTGAGATCTATTAAAATATTGAGGGCTGATTTTGGTATGGTTAACGCGGCTGATACATATACTAAATTTGTACAAAACCAGCTTTAAAGACGAGTACATCATAGGTTTAAAACCTCGCACGGTAATAACAATTTTACAAAAAAAATAAATAAATAAAAAAACAAAAATAATGTTTAATTACTATTTTTAATTAATTACAAGATTTTATTTAATTACAAGTCTTTATTTATTTAATTACATGTTTTTGCAAACTGAAATAGTCTTAATTAACTTCCTAGCTTAGTACAACTCTATGCATTAGGCTTCAAAATTAATAAAAAATATTTGAGTTAAGTTATGTACTTGCTAATATAATGGGGTCCAATTTTTATCTTTTTCTTTATCATTCATTATTGGTGAATCAACAAACTGAAGACACTTTGTCATCATCTATTTATTCTGACTATGATGTAGCTAAAAAAATGCTTTCTCATATTATGTGAATGAGCAAACTAAATGGTCATCATTTATTTATTCCGGTCATGGTGCAACTAAAAAACTCTTAATCATTTTCGGTGAATCAGCAAACTGAAGATGCATCGTCATCATCCATGTATTCCTGCCCGTTGTACCGAACATCCCGAAGAGCTGGTTCCCTTTCCTCCACCGGTCATTCAACTAACTTCGTGACTGCGGTCAACTTGGAGACTGACCTTCCCTCCGGTCACTGGACACTCAGAGGCACCGCACTACTGTGTCAGTTGGATGAGTGAGATGCTTCCCCTGTTTTGTCAATGTCAGTTTCGTTATGGTATGTGTAAGTTTGGAATAATGTGCTTCTTAGTTTCACATTCCTGATCTCAATGTGTTTTTTTAGATTTACAATTCTGGTTTCAAAATTATTATATAGATTTACTTATATTCCTGGTCCCAACATGTCTTTCTAAGCTTAAATTCTTGATACCAAAGTGTCTTTATAGATTTACCTACATTCCTGGTCCCAACGTGTCTTTCTAAGCTTACATTCTTGTGGATCTTAGGTTTACAGACCTGGTCCCACTGTGTCTTCCTATAAACCTAAGCTTACATTTATGATCCCAACATGTAATCCTGGACCAGGCTCTCCAAATACAATGTTTGCAAGTTTATAATATGGCGACTAAGTTATCGATTGTTTAATATTCCGTTTTATCCGACTTATAAAGCAGAATTTTAAAAATTTCTTAACTTCTATCTAATTTAAAAGTGCCAATAATATTTTTCTGATAACTTTGTGAAAATTCATTGAAATGTAAAGTTCTTTAAATATAAGAACTGTTCAGTGGTACTTATAAAGCTTTGTGTTTAATGTTCCTTATTCTGTAATTTTTCTCAAGAGTTTCAATTATACTTGGGTAATACCTTTGTATTTACCTAATCTAGTCGTTTCAGTGTTTAGAAGTGTTTAACAATGTTTACCTGTTTTAATGTGTTTGTATTACACTGTGTGTTTTCATATATTCTGTACGATTTTTTTACTTTAAAATAAAAAAATGTAAATACTATAAAAGAAATTATACTACGAATAAGCATAGTATATTCATGTTTATCCCCGTGAATGGGAAAACGCAAGAGGTGTTTTCACATGGGCAATCGTCAGATCACCTATTGTGGACAGTCATGCGTAAAATTGTTTCATCGCAGCAACACACGGACGACATCTTAATCTTACCAGTTTAGATAGTTGAATTAAAACAGCGATACAAGGCTAGTTACACCTTTACTGCGACAGATGGTTTATTGCGTTATGCAACGATGGTACAGCATACAAACAGCTGTCTGAATACGACGTCTATATATTCATGTGTTTTACACTCAAGCTGTAGTCAGTCATTTGTAAAGAGACTACATCCCATTAACTTCTTATTCAACTACTAGATTAATGTATAGGACGGGGATAGCGCGAACGCAGTCCCCACTACCAGAAATTATACGACCGAGTTACCCACATTTGGGGTAATCGCAAGGGTCAGCTAAGCCGATGTGCAATGGCAAAGCCTCGCCCTGGACCCACTGGCTGCCTGATCCCAGTATGGTCCTCGTCAGGTAAGTATGATTTGGTAAAATTTTTAAAAGGCCTAGTTTCACAGAAATCATCTCTTATATACCGCGTTACTACTCATTTACATAATCTCGCTTACTTAAAATAAAATACAAAAATTTACATTAGCCATTTACTTTATATAAACAATTACGTTTTAATTATTTTAAAATTATTTTTAAATTACCAATTTAATCTTTGTTTTAAAGGAAATAAGCAATAAATAAACAAATATTTAAATATCCGTTCTAGAATATGTAAATTTATTTAATGACGTAAGAGCGAAGCGATTTTTTCTCATGCAAAATATGAGACATCGAGCGAGAGAAGAAAACGAGAGAGAAGGGGAAAATACACCGGCATTCTTTTCATAAAGCGCTGTGATGTTTTTGTTAGGCCTACCACGAGTTTTCAATAAATTTCGGAAGTGTAAAACAAAATTTATGATTGTTGTCAACATTATTATTAATTGTATTGAAATAACCAATTTGTTTAGTTATTTGAATTTAAATTAGCACGTGTGTTAGTGCGCCGCCTTTAAAGCGCCATAGGCCTACAATTAAAAAAAGAGATTTGAAAGGAATGAAACTTGAAAGGACGTCGATACCATCTGTATCGTGTAAGTTAACATCGTTTGATGTTGTTGGATTCTAACATTTACAATACTTACTTGTGTTGTATTCTGATTTTGTCTAGTACCAACTGCCTTAAACAGGCAAACAAACACGAGGTATATACAATTAGATGGAGCGGGGAATGTAGGAATGTCGAGGGTGTGGTGAGTAATCATTATAAATCATCGGCGGGAATGCAATAAACTAAGAAATGGTTAAGATAAGATGCGACCAAATACACAATATAACAACCTGCAAAGATAATCAGTTGAAAATCGCATATTAAAGACAGAAAAGAGAGCGTAAAAAAACAGTGTATTCTGGTCGGAATTGTATGTCGCCTACGCAAAAGAATGTACACCAGAAGCTGTGTGGTATCGAGTTTAGTCCACCCGAGAGAACCTTTTCGCTTTTTTGTAGGACGACACCCGATACCAGAATCTGTTTGGTATTGGTCTTCTTTCAATGAAAATTCCTTTTTTGGCTGCAGAAGGTGCTATGAAGTCTAAAAATATTGTCGCTACTGATATTTGCCATTCTAAGGCTTATAGGAATGAACTGTCCAATTCGGAATTTAATTTCAACGTTTTGCAAATTCAATGATTTTAATTCTAATCTATTGTGAAAAATCTAAGAATTTTGTAGTCGTCCAAGTCTGTTACCGAGCCACTAAATAGTTTCTGTTCAAACATTTAAATTTAGTAAAATGGTTTCCAGTAAGCACAATGAAAAAAGGGCTAATCTTGACAAGATTTAAAAAAGTTCGCCAAAACACCGTCGTCCAACTCGTCTTTGCGTTTACTTTGTCTCGCTAAAGTACAATGGATAACTCATTGATGTTAAGATTAGTTTTTGTTTCCACGATGAAACATGCAACTAGACCTCCTAAAGTAGACAGAGAACACACTGGTGTTTAGTTTAGTTTATATTTGTTTTCCACTATGAAAACACGCAACAGAACATGCCTTTACAGTTGAATGTAATAGTTAGTCGTCAGCGTTTCGTTGCCTAAAGCTGTAAGATTGTGCAACGCAGTCTGGGCAATTCGTTTGCTTAAAACTGTTTATTTTGCACGGCTAAATGCACAAGCCAACTATGTTGTGCCAGCTTGCGAGAGTGTGTGTTTGTCACCAGCCTAATTGCAGGATATATTTAAAAAGAACTTTTCAAGTTAAAAGGACAGGATAGGATATTCATAAATGCGATTAGACCTACATATATGTCGTTTCCCCAGGGTGGATATGTAAAGTTGTACTTTGTTTTAACAGTGCAATTTTTATAACCAAAAGATGTTCATTGGTTAGAATTAGTGGGCATGTCGTTTAAATTCGCTGTACATAACTGTGCATTATACTGTAAATATTGTTTTTATTTCTTGTTTTATTAATGTCAGCATAAATTTAAAAAATATTCTTAAAATAAACTTAATTGTTCTACTAATTGATGTTTAATCGCCTCTAGTGCTAGGATAGCCTAAAGATAAATAACAATGACAGATCAGCGACCGAAAATTAAGTTCGTTACTACAAAGACTGGTAGTAAGTTAGCTTTGCCCATGCATACAAGTCAACAATGTTATGACGATGCTACCAGTTTTGAATTTAACGACGGAGACGTTATTATATCTACCTATCCAAAGAGTGGTACGACTTGGGTCATGAATATCGTTCGGCTCATAGCCGGGTTAAATATTAAACCAGGTGGCATTATCGAAGATATATTTCCGTTTCTGGAGTCTAGCCTTAAAGAACGACTTGAAACGCACAAATCGACTTGTAATCCGCTGACGTTTTACCATACCCACATACCACCAGACCAGTTGGGCGTAAATACAAAATCTAAGTATATCTGGGTCCTTCGAAACCCTAAGGACGTTTGTGTCTCGTTTTTCCATCACACCAGAATGTTTACAAAATTATACAACTTTGAACACGGAAAATTTGACGACTACTTTAGGCTGTTCTTCGAGGGCCAAACTGACTACGGCAGCTATTTCGATCACTATCAAGCATGGTCTAAATTTGCCCAAGAAAAAAATGTTCTCTTTTTACTATACGAAGACATAAAGGTAAAACATTAAGTGGTTTGTTGCTAGGCTGTACATTTCCTTAGACTAACTACACTTGCTGATGTGTGGGTAGGCTATACATTTGCGGGGATAAATAGGATAGGATATTTATGTTTATCCACGTGAATAGGAAACAATACGGGTGTTATCACAATCGTCAAATAATCTTGCGCCTACCGTCGGGCTAACGTAGCTACTGCAGTATGTTTTGTAGGCTTCAGACGTTGTTTAATTTGGTAGAACCCTTCATTCCATTAGACTAGGCAATATCCGTTAAGGGCCTTGTCAGGGACACAACCAATTAGCTATCGACCAGTTTCGAACCTAGCACTCTTCAGCTAAAAGGCGACATAGTCACCCACCAAGCTAATTTGTCGGACATATATTTCCTTTTACTATTTTTCAGACAGAAACCTGGTCGGCGATTTGCAAAATTGCCAAATTTCTCGGGGAAAACTACGTCAAGCGTGTCAACGATGAGGCAACAATGGAAATGATTCTTAAAGAAAGCAGTTTCTCACACATGTCGAAAAATATGGAACAATACGTAAGGTGTTGTTTATTGTTGTGTCCTTGGGCAAAGGTGGACATTTCCTGAACCCACTGGATATAATGGGCTCTACCAAATTGAATGGGCGTCTGAAAGGGTGGGAAAACACAGATGTGTTACGATAATGGTCGAGGCCCTCAGTCAGGTTTCCGTTGGTCCGTTCCGTTGGTTCGTTTTTTTAACTGAAGGTAATGTAGAAATCGGCCTTGGTTATCATTCGGTCATATAACCGCTCAAAACGTGCGGTCTAACCAGAGATAGGATTTAAACTAAAGAATGTCATCCACGTATTAACCACCACTATTTATGGGTGCCATTTGGGACACCTATTGTTTTTGTCCGTTTTTTCTGTTTTTTTTGTTTAGTTAAACGCTTGACAGGCATGACATGTCGTCCCGACATCTACCAGAAGAAATAATGGATTTCAAAACCTATTTTTACTGTACAACAGTACAAAAGAGTGATAAATGATGGCAACAAGATAAAGATATATGACCACTAAACAATATTACAGACCAACATCAACCATTATTTTTAGTCGACAGTTGTGAAAGACGGCAAGTGTCCAGTTATTCGCCGTGGAGTTGTAGGAGACTGGAAAAGTTTGATGTCGAACGAACAAGCTAACATGATTGAACAGAAAATGAAGGATTTTGGTCTAGAACATTATTGGCAAAATTACCCAGAGGTTTTTCAATGTGCCGACAACTAAGATTGTTGTTAACTGAAAGAAAATAATTGGTACTACGTTATGAGAAATTTTAATTTACTGTTGAAATCATTCGCATTTTTCGCATTCGTGCGTTGAAATGTAAACAAATTTTATAGCAATTGTACCGCTGCTTAAATGTACTTTTACGAACATACTGTTCGTTTTTTGTGCTGAGTAAGGATGTTATGCAAAAATCTCGTTCAGGATCTCACGTTATCTGATCCAGGATTAAGCAGAAATCTTAATCAGTATGCAGAAACCTCGCTTAACGTTCGCTCAGCTTTCTATGTGACAAGTAATTAAGTGCAAGTAATGCTATTCCAACTAGTTTTTGCTAAGTAACGGTTGAGGCCCAGGTAAATATGTAGTTGGAAGCAGTATATCTTATAGCCCACACCCCTGCTTTTTATTGCTTAGCTGTGTTTTTGCTTTTATAATTTGGATGAATTTAAATAAGAATGTTTATGAATACCGATATGATTTCTGCAAAAATGGTTCCATTGTACAAAGCTATCTCAAAAATTGCAAACAACATTTCAATTAGATTTAAACTGCAAATACATCGTGGAGTTTCAGATTCTACAGGAATCTCTATGAGTGAGAGTTTATGATTAAGATCCCTTTTATTCTGAAGTCACTTTTTTATCGTTTAAATTGTACCCATGTCCGACCAGTTAGGTCGGTGGATTGAGCGTCGGCTTTCAGCCGAAAGTTTGTCCAAATTGGTCGGTAGCTAGTCGGTTGTGTCCTTGGGCAAAGGCACTTAATAAGCATTTCCTTAACCTAGTGGAATGATGGGTTAACCAGATTAAGAGAACGACTAATTCCTACACAGCAGACTGCAATAACTCCGTTAACACAACAGTGCGGGTGCGAGGTGATCTGGCGATTGCCCGTGTTGTAACGCCCCTTGCCATTTTCCATTCACGGGGATAAACATGCATGTAGGATTCAACAGGGGCGAAGCCCTACCCTACGTTGCCAACCCTGTGTTGGCGAATTTGAGCTGCTCCACGTACTTGACCAGTGATTGGTCTATCTTCTATATTTGACGTAAAACCACCCTTTTGTGCTGTCTTGTAATTGCGATAGCAAATTAACTGTAGCTTATTCACAATACAGTACATATAAGACACATAGACACAATTTCTGGATTAGCTTTCGTGCGATATAGAACAGCTCAATGAATACACCTGCTTTCACGTAGTAAAGAACAGAAAAGGCCGAAATTTCGATGACCTTTCAAATCGGCAGAGACGCCGTGACAGTTCATTAAGCACACAGAAATCGGGAATTATACGTAATTGGAATTGGGTCTAAAATGACCGTAACATACCGGCCCCAAATTATTGAAAACAGTAAATGAAATAATTTTACAACACAAATCAACGGGCATTTCACTCATCCGAAAAACAATTTTGCACTACGTCAACTACCGTAGAGGTATCTAAACAATGGCCACAACAACATGCCTACTTCTAGATACACAGGAATGTGATAAGAACAAAACATCGTCCCAGTTACAACTGAGGTGGTATAAGTGTACAAAAAAATAAAGCATAGTAGCCAAATCCGTGGCTAGAACTAGTGGTTAAACGAAGCATACAATTTACAGCCTTGCGGCACACTGGGTAACAGTTCAAGGATGTGCTTCCAGCAGACACAGCTTGCGTACATCTCGCTCCATAGTGGACATCATCGTTCGTACACGTACGCGCCTGACAAGGCCAATTTTATCATATGTACAATGTTCAATTACGCCCTTCGGCCATACGCCGCGCTTCTTCAGCTCGTCCACGACCAACACAACGTCTCCCACAGCAAAGTTTCTCGTGGGTCGTAGCCACTTCTGTCGGAGCTGCAGGAGTGGCAAATACTCCTTTGTCCATCTCTCCCAAAACTTATCAGCACAAAGCTGAACCGCGCGCCATGATCGCTTGTATCCATCGGACTTTAAAAACTCGTCTGGTGGAAGCGAGTCGTCAACTGCTCCTTTAAGCAACATGCTGGGTGTGAGAGCCAGCTCATCCCGGTGGTCATCGCTGATAGGTGTAATAGGTCTATCGTTTAAAATTCGTTCAATTTCCGCCATCAGTGTTAACAGACCAAAATCATCGAGCACCTTTTCTCCGTTGATTGAACGCATTACCTTCCTGACTGAACGAATCATCCGTTCCCAGACACCCCCCTTGATGGCTTGCTGCAGGCGGATTGAAATTCCATGATATCTCATCTTGAAGAAATGCATCGTGCATTTGCTTTATATTCCAATTTCGAATGCCTTCGCGTAGCTCCCGCTCTGCTCCCACTAAATTGGTACCGTTGTCGCTAAATATTTGCTTCGGTCTTCCAATTCTTCTGCAGGTAAAACGTCGGTACGCTCCTATGAAGGCGCTAGTCTCCAATGATTCAGCGACTTCGATATGAATAGCTCTAGTCGCCATGCACGTGAAAATGCAGCCATACCGCTTCACTTGACTCCTACCAAGTTTTGTCAGGATAGGTCCACCATATAATCAACCCCAACGGCTGTAAATGGTGGGCTACCAGCACTCACCCGAGCTACAGGCAAGGATGCCATCATTTGTTCCCCAACCCGTGCGTTCCAGAACTTGCACTTTCGGCAGTCACGCAGTACTCGACGAACTGATGCTTGCCCTCGCAAAATCCAAAACCTCTCTCGAATAGCAGAGAGAACATGAAGAGTACCACTGTGTCCCTGTCTACAATGATAATAAGAAATAATTAGATCAGTAATAATGTGTCGTGAAGGGAGGATTATCTGATGCTTTTCTTGCGCATTCAGGCTGGATTTGTGGAGTCTCCCGCCAACATATAACACCCCATTCACAACAAACGGGCTCAATTTCTGCAGCGAAGCCAATACATGGCGGACTTCCTTAACTGCCGTACCGAATGTAGCGTTATCGTTGAGAACGATTCATGATTGGGCAGCTGCTTCATTTCAGCAGCAAACACTTCTTGGTGAACTACCTTTATAATTGAGAGTAGAGCCTCTTCCAATTCCATGTGGGATAAATAACCCGTCCACGGAAATCCCGAGGGGTGAAGAATACGAGGTCGACACGACTTCCAAATTAGATACTTGCGAAACCGAAGTAACCACGCCACAGAACGCCTCAGGGCAGACAACGTAGAATATCGTTCGAATAACAATTGCAAGGTGGTTTTATCTGGTGCCGCTTGGGTAAGGGAAGACACGATACCCTTCCTCATCCTGAACTCTGCGTGATCCTCGGACAACGGTGGCAACACCATTGGACGTACTGGCCACTTCTCCTCGGGTTGACGCAAAAATTCCGGCCCCGTAAACCATATTTTCGCCTTGTGAACCTCACTAGGCATCAGACCCCTGGATGCGATGTCCGCAGGGTTAGTGTTTGTGCTAACGTGCCTCCATTGACTTGGCTGAGTTGAACGGTGTATAAACTCCAACCTGTTGGCCACAAAGGTTTGAAATCTTGAGGCCGTATTTGAAATATACTGCAGTACAGTGGTAGAATCTGTCCAGTACACAACATCATGAATGTCATATTCGAGCTCTGTTTTAATCAGAGCAGCTAACCTTACGGCGGTAACAGCGGAGGTGAGCTCAAGCCTGGGAACACTAACCGGGCTTATCGGGGCAACTCTGGACTTGCCCATCACAAATGAACAATGTACTTTGCAATTTTCATCTACCATACGACAGTAACCCACGGCCCCATATCCCAGCTTGCTGGCATCACAAAATAAGTGTAACTGGATTTGGTGTACCTCATAGAGGTGGCCGGAAGCACCTTGGTATAGAGATCGCCTGTAATCCTTCCAGTGTCTGTAACCAAGTATCCCATGTTTCTCTCTGTTCAAAGGAGACCGGTTCGTCCCAGCTTAAACGATTATGGCAGGCAACTTGAAGTAACTTCTTAGCCGGCAGTATAAACGGTTGGGCGAAACCCAATGGATCATATATCTGGCTCACCATTGAAAGAATTCCTCGGCGTGTTGGCGGTCTCAACGTTACATTGACCTTTATTTCAAAGCAATCCGTCCCAGTGTTCCAGGATACCCCGAGTGCTCGTTCAATTGGAAGTCCATGTAGGTCTATAGTCAACATCGATGAAGCAATATCATCAACTGGAATCGAACTTAAAACTCGTTTGTCATTAGTTAAGAACTTGGTAAGGTGAAACCCCCCACTCGCCAGCAATGGAACTATCTGTGCTACTAGTTTAAGCATTTCATCCACAGATCTACAGGATTTTAACAAATCATCTACATAAAAATTTCTTCTTACCGTCCGAGTGGTTATCTCATCAGCCCCGGTTTCATTCTCTAGAGCAGTCTTCCTCAGGGCAAAAGATGAACAACTAGGCGACGAAGTTGCTCCGAAAATGTGCACGTTCATTCGATGGTCAACTGGTTCCTTATCCATATCATCGTCTGGCCACCATAGAAAGCGCAAGGCATCACGGTCCTTAGGATCTACCAACACTTGATGGAACATGCCCTTTATATCTGCCACAAGAGCAACACGCTCCTGGCGGAAACGTAAAAGGACTCCGACCAGGTTATTAGTCAAGTCAGGCCCTTGCAGTAAGTTGTCATTCAGACACACACTGTTAAGACAAGCAGCGCAATCAAATACAACCCGAAATTTTGGACCAGTGCAGTGGTGTGGTATATACCAGATTACGTTACTACTTGTCAGCTCAGCACGAGGTACAACGGTGGCATGACCCTGGCTGATGTAATCCCTTATCTTTAGGCGATACTCGGAAAATAATTCAGGGTTACCTGTTAAGCGCCTTTTTAGTGACTTGAGTCTCTTTAGCGCCATCAATCGGTTGCTCGGAAGTGTAACTCGAGGTTGCCTCCAAGGTAGTCCAATCTGATGATGTTTGCCAATTTTGGTTGCCGTTTCTTCCATTATCTTAATTGCTTGTCTATCCTCTATAGACATCTCACATTTCTGTTTCTGTGCCAGGTCACTGAATTCCCTGGAAAATAATTGTAAAATCTCATTGCACGAATCACCCGCAGGTTCACGCTGTCTCATGAATTGCACACAAGCATGAGACACCTCAGCTTTGCCCTGGCCAGCTGCTGAAAGATCAGCCCCGAATATTGTCCAGCCAAGTGCGGTGTGGAGCCCCAGTGGTTCCCCGTGCCTTCCACTGCGTTGCTCAATCAATCGGAAAGCATCGATGACGTTGTTTCCTAATAAAAGCTCAACGTTTCCATTATCCAGTTTTGGAAAATTCAAGTCCCTCAAATGGGGATAAAGCGCAGCCACCTCTTCTGTAGGAATGCTGCTACTAACATCGATCAGATCATCTGTAATCAACATTTCGTGTACATTAAATGTCTCGTTTTCTCCAACTCCTTGAATAAACAAGTCATCACCAATAAGTGCATGACGAGAAACCGCATTTTGTGTGTACAGCTCCATTCGTTCATTTGTAATCGGTAGACCAAGCTTTTCTGCCAAACTGATTGCACACATAGATATGTCTGCACCATCGTCCAGAAACGCGTAAGTCTGCACACTCTTACCAGGATCCATGGTCCACACCTTAACTGGAACCACCTTAAAACTTTTAGGGTTTCTCGTCTTCCTTTCATCTCGCTGACCCGCACCAAACGATACAACACCTTTCTCTCTCAGCTCGAGATTACTTGGTGTAGGATCACCAGAGGGGCTGGGGGTTTCATCTATATGCAACAAAGAATTATGTCTGCGCTTACATATTGCACAGAATCCTTGAAACCGACACTGCCGGGAAAAATGGCCACCATGCAAACAATTGAAGCACAGCTTCTGTGCCGTGACAAAATCTGTTCTTTCTTGAACGGTCTTACTTTTAAAGATATTACATCTCCAAATAGAGTGTGCCTCGTTACAAAATAAACAGCACAAAGGTATCCTGTAAGTCGTCTCTACGTGTTCTAAAGGTTCAGATCCGGAGTCCGCGGCGGCAAACATTACTCTTCTAGAATAACTTTGTTTAGGTTTAAACTCACTGTTTCCTTTCCTTGGTTGTGAGGGTCCCGATGTCGAAGCGTAGTATCGTTGATTGAAGTAACAGCGAGACGCTCTCGCACTGTCCTGCACCAACTCCATTAAATCAAAGAAACTTGGCCGTTGGTCTTCGGCTTCTTTTACCCGACTAATTTTACAGAAATCCAATTTTATATGATTAGGAAGCCGGTCGTATATCCTTCCCAGGTTTTCTGTGCTATTTAAATCATGTGAATAGCCCCACTCGGATAGAGTATTGTAGCAGTTGTACATTTTATCAGCTAATGAAAACATACCTTCCGAGTCCGATGGTTTCAACAGCGGCCCTTCAGTAACCTGCTTCATGTAAGCTTGCACCACCAAGTTTCGTTCACCGTACTTAGCATTTAGACGGTGCATAGCTTCACGGTAGCCACGACTTCTGTCGGAGATTATCTTGCATCCCTTGATTGTGTCATAGGCTTCCCCTGCACATAGCTTTAGAAGAAACTTTAGGCGAGCGCCATCATTCAGCACTCTGGCCTCAATATATTCGCGAAAGTCACTAATAAATCCATAGTATTCTAAAATGTTACCATCAAAGGTGTCTAATTCCAAGCGCGGGGTAACCGAGTCGGCATTGAACGGACTAACCTCAAATTGTCCTTGCGGATTTTTCAACATGGTTACATTATCCCAGCGCTGCGGCGGATGTTCTTTTAAGTTCCTTCTATCATGTATCGTACCGATACCTAGGGCTGCTGGGCGTTCGCAATGGTTACCGCCATAGTCGGAAGGTCCCGTTCCATAGGGTATTGGGTTAGGAATAAACGGTGAAGAGTGCCTATTCGGCAGATTGGGTTCTTGCCGAACTACGGGTATCGGGGCAGCAGCAGCAGTCCTGTTCATTTGATCCCAGCTAAATGACTGTAATTTGTCTAAAACAGTTTCTCGAGGTCTCTTCTCGGCAATTGACAAAGCGCCGAGAGAATTGGAAACTTCACTTTCATCCTCCGCCAAAAGGGTAGCTCTCTCTGCCTTCGCTCTTGCTCGGGAAACCTGCAGGTCAAGCTCCACGCTTTTTCTTAAACTCTTTCGTTGGATTTCGGCCTCGTGCTCTAAACTCTTTCGTTGGATTTCGGCCTCTTTTTCCATTTGTATGGCTTCCATTTCCAGCAGTTGTGCTTGTATGCGAGCGGAACTTCGCCGACTAGAGGAGGCCTTAGACTTAGACCTACTGCCACTCCCCACAGACCGGGCGGCAGAAAAGGTTTGCACAAACTGCCTATAATCTTGATTCGCGATTTGTTGCCTTTGAATAATGTTCTCCACCCTCGCCTCTGCTTCCGTACGAGCGCCTTCCGTCAACACCGTGGACACGTACTGACGGCAAATCCGTAAGCAATCGTCGCAGGCATTGTCATAATGATCTTTTACCTTGGACACTTCCTTATGGGAAGCTTCTTGCGAAATAATCTTCTGCAGCTTATTCTCCAGTTTGGTTAATGTGCTCAAGGCAGCGGTGCGCGCGGCTTTTAGTTCTGCCGCACTGGGAGTGACGTCAATTAGCGAA
Organism: Ciona savignyi; assembly: GCA_000149265.1. NCBI lineage: Eukaryota > Metazoa > Chordata > Ascidiacea > Phlebobranchia > Cionidae > Ciona > Ciona savignyi. The sequence goes on from CH002626.1 coordinate 527,488, forward strand.
TCTACCGGCGCCGCGTTATCAGCAGTTGCCATCTTGAGATGCAAAGATAAATTAGTAAACCGAGCTCCAGAAATTAATTGTACCTCAAACGTACAATCTAGAAATTACTTGACGAAACACCAGAAATCAATGTAGGATTCAACAGGGGCGAAGCCCTACCCTACGTTGCCAACCCTGTGTTGGCGAATTTGAGCTGCTCCACGTACTTGACCAGTGATTGGTCTATCTTCTATATTTGACGTAAAACCACCCTTTTGTGCTGTCTTGTAATTGCGATAGCAAATTAACTGTAGCTTATTCACAATACAGTACATATAAGACACATAGACACAATTTCTGGATTAGCTTTCGTGCGATATAGAACAGCTCAATGAATACACCTGCTTTCACGTAGTAAAGAACAGAAAAGGCCGAAATTTCGATGACCTTTCAAATCGGCAGAGACGCCGTGACAGTTCATTAAGCACACAGAAATCGGGAATTATACGTAATTGGAATTGGGTCTAAAATGACCGTAACAATGCATATTATTATTTATTCATTTTCTTTCGGGATAGGTTTTGAACCCGTGATTGGCTCGTCATCAAGGCCGTTTTTTATGTTGAAATCTATCTATGTATCAGTCGCTTTTAAAAAATTGGCCACACGACCGTACATTATATTCTCTTCCTGTCCATTCGATAACTTTTTTACCGCCACGATTTATACCGCCATCTCGCGGAGGACGAATTTCTCCTTTTAAGCTAGATTAAGAATTTAAATTATGTCTAAGTTTAAGTGAGTCGGTGTTTGAAATGTACTTTAGCCCAAGCTATGGGAATTATTTATCAATGCCGTAATTAACCTACAAAATTGCTATGAATTCCGTATTATTTGTAGGAATGGCTGATTTGCTCTTTAAAAACGTGTGTATGTATATCATAAACAATGAACTTGAATGTGGGCAACGCGAACGGTTAACGCAAGCAGCACATGGGGAATATTCGTTTCAACATCCACCATATTAGTATACATAAAAATGTCTGTTTAAAACCATAATATGGACCTAAGTATCCTAAAGGTGGAAAAGGCAGGGGATTTAAAACACGTTTAATGTTGAGATTATTTTGTCCGTTAAGATACTGCATTGAAATGAATATATAATTTTTTACTGTTTTAGTTTAAATCAAGTACACAACCGCCTAGATAGCGGTTGACTTCGATAAAAAAAACGTCCGGTAATGCGTCGGGCGCCTTGACCGGTTCATATAACACGCCGATAAATCATTCTAACCAAAATAGAAATAACCACTTTTACTACGAATTCAACTGCAACGTTGTAAAAGTATCGCCGAAGAGATACAAAGTTAGGGTCTAAATCGAGACACAATTCAAACGATCGCCGCGAAGCTATGATTTCGTACTGAGATTAGTTATTGACATGAGACGCGTCATAAAATTAGC
>CH002626.1:529030-556287 GCA_000149265.1 Ciona savignyi
TTTTTGTTTTCGGTACTCGGTTTCTGGTCACGTGTCTTTAGATTCGTGACATGATTTAAACTTGGTTCAATCGTCGCTTTAAGTCGATCGATTTTATTCAGTCAATAAATATTCTTTTAACTGCAGGTACATTCATAAAGTCAAGCAATATACGTGTATAATACGCGACCTTAAGAGTTCAAAACACTTACATTTTGCAGCTACGTGCATTGATTATCAAAATTTATTACATCTCACGACTGCACATAAATTACAAATTGATCAATGTTTTGAGTCATATACCAAAATTACTCTGAACTGGTTAACAGATAACGATTCCGACTGCATATCCTATTGGATTACATTATAATCTGAAAAATAGCGATTAATTTAACGAGACTGGCATATATGACGGATTCCGGATATTATGTGCGTAATAAGTCTGGTACATTACGCATTAATTAACCAAAGGTTAGATTTAATAAAGGTTACCCTCGCATTTGTTCACTTTTGCCGAGGTTTTGATAAACTTTGACGCACCGGAAAAGCAGTCGCTTCGTCGAGGTTTCAGATGTATCGCGTATTCGGGCGGTAACGTGCGTAAACTGGGCCACGAGTTTTGATACGGACAGACACCGCTTCCGATAAACAAAAATCGCAGCCTCACGACAAAACGTCGCCGGAAAGCGTCTTCCGTTTCTCAAAGGGTTTTGTTTTGGTAATTTATCGTCTTCAAAACAGCACTGAGGTAAAACGGAAATTTGCTGTTTACGATTTCTATGAGTAACTTACATTCTTGAAAACAGCAACAAATAAGGTGGATTGCTAGTGTTTACACTTACTGTTTGCTTAAACCTTGACGTTTAATATATTATATAGTTTATGAGTTAATTAAATATCAGAAATTGTTAATATGAATAATAAGATTTTGTTTTTATGCTATGGCCTTAACCATATGCGGTATAGTAAGAGCGTATGGTGGAATTTTTACTCGAATTACACTACTTTCATTTAGTTCTAAAAATCACAAATCTGAAGCAATAAGTATAATCGGATATGAAAACGCAATCCAGTAATTAAGCGTTTACAAATGAGAATTTAATGGTCAAAATCCCAAATCTCAACATTTAATCTGTTCAATAATGCGGTTTTCACGAAAATTGACGTCAATCTCGCAAGACAGAGCTGCCGTTTAAGAATTTCACGCCAACTGGGTTAATGAATTAGCTAAATTAAGGTCATGTAGCTTAGGAATGACGAAAGTTAAAAATCGGATGGTGTCTGTCTGTTTTCGGGCGTCAGAAGTTTGGCGAATTTAAGTCGCGCGATTAATGAGTAATGCTGTATTGGCCGCACCTTATTTGGCGCACGATCAAAGTACATTGCGCTGGTGGTAAAGTAAAAAAATGACGCGACCGCAGCTATATAAAGCATAGCAGGAGCGAAAACGATGACAAGTTTAACTAGCCACGAAAGACTTACGATTAAACTATGAGGCTGCTTGTATTTGCCGCTTCGTTTGTGACCGTTATAGTCGCCACGGATGGTAAGCAGTTTTAAATACAATTTGTGTTTGTAGGGTACCTATATTACAACAGAGCCTTGGTAAAGAGGTAATTAGGACAGGCTGAATCAAAAAAGAAGAAAATATTACGCTTTGCTTATTTCACAATTTTTACCTCGGCTTTGTTGTAATTTAGATTTAACTTAGTTTGGTTTTAATTTATTGCATAACTTTGAAGACTGCCTCTAAAGTTTTGCTAAATTTAAAATTTACACGGAAGTGATTAATGGCCGTCGCTTGGACGCGCGGTCACTTTCTTTTATTCTGCTATAATTAATTATTTTCATTAACATTTTCATTAACATTTAAAAAAAAACGTAAAATAATTTAACCAAAAGCGAATCGATTTTAATTTAATATTGTATTTTAAGCACATCGAAATTAAAAAAAAATATTTAATACATTTTATGTTTAGTGAAAAGTAGGTTTATGCTAAAATAACTGATTTTTTATTCCAATTTATTTTTAAATGGTAAAATGTTATCCTTTAAATATTAAAGTATTATAATATAAACGTACTTTACCTGATTAATTATATTTTTGTATTTACCATTTTATTTTTGTAGCTTTAAAATGTTGGGTGTGCGACAATGCACGATCCAACTTGGAGTGTTTAACACGGGGAAGATTGTGGGATTGCCAGGAAAACCAGGTTGGTTTCATTATGATGCTCTTACTAATGTGGTTACCAATTTTTCTATTGGTCTCACTGTTGTAATTTTAAAGGGTTTACCAACAATTTTAATGCTTTCACGATTGTAATTTATAAGTACTCATTAACTAACCTGAGTGATTACCAACCATTTTAATGCTCTCACGATTGTAAATTTTTATTACATCATTGGTTATCAACATTTTTAAGCATGTGGCTCCATCACGTTGAGCTAAATAGTTAGCGACACCCTGGAAAACTCAAAGCAATTTGCCGGGCTAAATTTCGAAACCCCTATGGGCTCGTCACCATGACCTTTTTTGTAAAGAATTGGTATATGTTCATAGAAATTTCACATAGAAATGACAATGACCGTTGTTTTATATATATATATATAGACTGCTTCCTCTTGTACCTCTTCCTAACGAAAAACATGTTACGTACCATGGTGTCCAATGCGAAAAATGTAGTTTTTTTGTAATCATACATATTTTACTTTCTATATACAATTGCCATTAATATTAAGTTGTATTTTGTGTATAATTGCCCAACAGAAAGCATGCCAGACTGAAGTGAGGCGAGACCCACAAGGAATGAGAATCTCCAAACGATGTAAACAAGCTCTTGCGTGCGACAACAATTATATCCAGGTGGGTTTTGTTTGCATTACGTGTTTGTTATTATTGTGTAAGGAAATATTTCACATTCTTCTTAGTGAAGACGAGTTTATAACCGTTTTTGATTTCACGGGGATGGGCAAAAGAAACAATTAACAAAAATATGTAAAAAGTAACAAAATGGTAGATGAAGAAAATTGCTATATAAATAGGTGTTCTGGTTAAAGTTAGTACTTTATTCAGAAGTTAGTACTTTAATAAAGTTAGACGTTCACTATATTTTTGGATTAAGGGGCCTATCTACATTTTTGGCCCCGCGGCGCTACCGTGGACCCGCCTTCCCTATTATATTTAATACATCATATTCTTTACCATACTTTTCTTATGCGATGTTTTGGACTATTTTTCCATGGTAAATCACAGCTTATATGGTGTTCTCCCAAAAAAACACCAATAAAAACAAAGCCAGTTTAACAGGCACATTTTCTTACGCCATTTTACTTTTCAGAATCCCAGATCAGCTTGGTTTCCAAGCCAATGCAGCGACAAGCACGGTTCGGTTTGTAGATGTTGCTGCGATTTCGATAACTGCAACACGAGAACAATTAACTGCGAAACACGTAAGTTTAACCTTCTTTCTTTCTTTCTTTCTTTTTTCTCGCTTATTTCCTCTCTTTTTCTTTAATGAGAACAATACTCACGCCAAACGGTTGGCGAAGTTTCCGGTTTGATGTGTTGACATAATTAGCTGCACACTTAATCATTCTACTCTTGACTTACACTAACACCCTACATTGATTACCATAGGGTAGTTAATCGGTTTTCAATAGGCGCTTGATATATCCGTCGGAGCATTGCGAGTGTATTTATAAAAAAATACACAGCACAAAAGTAATAGCTACTTCAAGTCTGGCCGAATAGCTTTTTTGGTTGGTGCGTCGCCTTTCAGTCGAAGGGCCACTCGCTAGTCGGTTGTGTTCTTGCTCAGGACTCTTGAGATTGCCCAAAACCAGTATTTTTATGTGTTCTACTAAATAAATTAAAGAAACGTGTGAATCATATACAATACACTGCAATAGCTTCGTTAACCCGACGGTGGGCGAGAGGTGATCTGACGATTGATTAATCGTGTGTTAACCCCCTTGGGTTTTTTTTCATTCACGGGGATAATCATGAATATCCGGTCCCTGTCCTATATACCCTCAGTAGAGTAATTTGTTAAGACTGTTCGACTATTTTAAAAGTTACGGTTCTTTACTTTCGATTTAATTTGCTTGTTTGATTGCAGAAGCTGGGCCCAGCTGTGCCCGCCCCGACGTACCAGTCAACGGTGCGATGTCCTGCCCAGGAAACGCCACCGTAGCTCCCGGCGGAGTTTGTTCCTTCACATGCAACGCAGGTGACGACAAAAACAAGTTTTGTAGTATACAGTCGTGTGGCCGAATGGTTAACGCGACCGATACACATACTGACTCTTATAAATAAAAAATAATTCTAGTGATAAGTTCGAAACGTGGATCAATAAAAAAAGAAAAGAAAACTTTTTCTATTCCAATATTGATTTGCAATAGTTTGATTACAATATGGAAGTATACTAGCTTTATTCGTATTTTTCTTTTGTTTACATAAGAAGCTATGAAAACCTTAGCTCATTTGGTTAAAAAATCTTTGTTTTCGGATTACTTAAGCGCCTTTTCCTTGCGTGTTCATAAATTATCTGTTTAACCATAGTTAGAGACAATGCTTATAAACCTTGTTTAAAACATTTAGATTAATGCGCCTTTCCTTGATTTTTTGCCATTATTATTAAATAAACTAAGCAGTATTTATTTGCCAAAGCAAAATCCTTTTATTCTCACAGCTAAGCGAACTGCGAGCTAATTAATCATTTATACATTCACAGGGTTCAATCTGACTGGAAGCGCTGTCATCAGCTGTAATTTGATCAACCAAACTTTAGCTGCTTTTAATCAGCCACCGCCAACTTGCGCTCCAATGCGCGATACACGTAAGTCGAGTTGGAATTATTCTGCTCTTCCCTGTCACCGCATTTCTTTCAATATTCTCACATACCACTAGATTTGGAATTATTCTGCCTCACATAGCACTTAATATCACACTGTTTTATAAAATTAATACGGATCGTCTTTTCGTTACCCGATCTTAAATGCGGTCTTTTCTACTTAGAGTTTTAATATATATTTTATTATTTTTGATAATTTTCGATTTTGTGACTGGCTCGTTATTATTAGTCCTGTCCTAAATGCAATGCTGAAAATCAATACAACAATTAAAGTAAGAAAAGCGCCTAACAGTTTATTTCTTTTTTACCAAGATACACGTTTCTAACCCAGGAAGTGTTGTATATATCGTTTGCTTTAACCATCCGGCCACTCAACCGTCCTAACACCCTTTTATTACAGCGGTATGTCAACCAAGACAATCTGCACCACAAAACGGGGCAGTGTCTTGCACAAATACCAATAAGGTTGGCAGCATCTGTACTTTTTCCTGCGGAGCGGGTTATTATTTAACGGACGGCAGAAATGTTTTAATATGTGGTGAGCTATGTTTGTTTCTTTTTTTGTAAGTTTCATTAAAAGTCCTTAATCGATCAATCAAATATGACTTTTTTTGGTCAAAACTGTAAATTTATTTAGTTAATTCTGTAAATTTATTTGGTTAATGCTGTAAATTTATTTGGTTTATTTGATAAAAACTGTAGTATTTTTTGGTTTATTTGGCCAAAACTACAAATTTGTATGGATAACGCTGTATATTTTTGGTTAAAAAGTAATATACCAAATAGTCAGCTAGATTTGTGTAATGTTAATGTGGCTTTAAAAGAAGTAAACACTAAGTAGTACATTCACTTTGGGTGGTCCAATAGTTCTATATAAGGTATTCGTATTAAGTCCTACGTCATCATAGGTGTGCTTGGAGAATGGTCATCGACCCCGCCAAGATGTGCTAAGGTTACCTGTCCACCGGCTTTCGTAAACCCGACTAACGGTTTGGTCACATGCACCGATGGTATAAACGATGGAAGTGTGTGCAGGTAAGTTATTTCCTTTTTGCTTCAGTTTTTGTACCTTTGGCGGGTTTAAAAAATATTAAAGCGGGCTTGGGCAAATGGCGCATTAAATATGGTCGTAGAATTCCGATGAAGTAAATCATATTCCCAATCTGAGAGTTTTTTTGTGATAGTCTGTGCACGAAAAATACGACAATCGTTTCCGAAAATAAGGTTGGCCTTCGGGCACTGCTGGCATACATTTTTTAAACGGGAATATAAACAGATATTATTCGGGCCAACATAAAAGTTTATCCTTTTTCTATGGTGTACAGTAAAATTTTAAGACATGTTATATTATAATATTCTAATTGTAGTTAGCGTTTATCTCCTCGCCCGTTTTGGTGTTCCAAAATACATCTGACCAAAATCACACAACCTGCAATCTTTCCAGTTTCTCCTGTGCTCCTGGATACTCCTTGCTCGGTTCTCCAACGTCATCGTGTGCCGATGACGTGGATGGTGATGCATTTGGTGTTTGGAGTCAACCAGCCCCAGTTTGCCAACGTAAGTACATGCTTATCGACGTTTTTTAACCCCAGATTCCTGTGCATGTTACTACTTACCCGGGATTTCTATGCATGACACCACGCAGGTCCGTTTTTCGTAGTGGAAACCTAGTCAGCACGTTTTTAGAAAAGTCTAGCTGTTACAGTATATACTGTTGTAGCGTTCTGGCATTGTTATAACGTACCGAGACTAGTTATTTTCTGGGTTTTATCGTTGCCCCTTTAAGTTATAAAATTTATCTTTTTTTAAATTTTGAGTTATTCCTTTTTTATGTACATGTATTGATACACAAAAGTGCAACAATAAAGTGAATTAAATTTTACAAAGAATTGTAAAGCACTAGAACAGTGGTACAGGATATTTATGTCAAATAATTTACTTGCAAAGTTTTGGAAATAGGTTAATAATTCTTAATTCTATGCACAGTCCATATACTATTTGAAAATATCAATCACACTTCTATCTTCTATGGTAATCTATGCATACAAAACAAACAATTTAGCTTTAAACTTCGGTACCTATGCTATAAATACTACATGATCGCTTGGAAAATTTCTCTCACTAAAATAAAGATTATGATATTAATGTTAGGGGTAGGGGCCCGTATGGAAAGTATGTCAATTTTCGACGAGATCTCGAGTGTGCACGCGCCAAATATTTAAGTGTGCAGTGTGCAAACGTCTAAGAGTGCACACTTCAAGTGTGCACACAATCTCCTTTTCATTACTGTTTTACCAAAATCTTAAAAAAAAACATATTATTCTATTTTTTAATTAATTTTTCGTGTCCGTCAGCTAACGTATCTATCTACATAACAAAAACGTACTGACAGTAAATTACCCGAGGTCCAGAGGTAGGTTTACAGGTTTGTTGGAAATTATACGATGTTTATGTTTAAACATCGCCAGCTCACGAGCGTGTGTGAAATTAGCCAAGTGTGCAAAGACGCCAGGGTACAAAAAAACTTGAGTGTGCAGCTGCCGTACTTTCCATACTGGGGTAGGGGTTAAAGTTAGTTCTGCGGTTAGAGGTTAGTATTTGGGACAGGGGTAGAATTACTTTTCATTTCAATCTAAGCTATCCAAGCAATCCTGTAGTATTTAGAATCACCCTTTAAACTTAACTAACAAATTTCATTTCAGCCATAACATGTCTGCCTCGTCATGCAAACCCTGTTGACGGAAATGTGACGTGCCTCAACGACAATAACCTTGGTAGCGACTGCTTCTTCTCTTGCAAGTCCGGATTCCGTTTGGTCGGAGCTCCAATTTCAACATGTAATGATGACGGAAACGGAGATACCCTTGGGGTTTGGAGTCAACCCGCTCCTGTATGCGAACGTAAGTTAAATATACAAATTCTAACGCATGGTCCACATATTGCAGTTTCGAAACTGGTCGCTAGCTAGTCGGTTGTGTCCTTGGGTAACGCACTTTACGGACATTGCCTGAACGAAGCGGGTTAATCGGTTATACTAAATTGAAGGAACATGTGAATAATACATAACACACTGCAATAGTTCCAGTAACCCGACAGTGGGTAGGTGATCTGACGATTGACTGTGTGTTAACCCCCTTGGTTTTTTCCATTCACGGGGCTAAACATGAATATCGTATACAATTATATATACGTTTGTGCACTGTCGGACATGACTTTTGTTTGGGCAATATTAAAATAAGGTTAGGAGGGTAACTGCTCACTAATACCCTGGTAAATAAGTCTAACTTTGATTTTTACCTAAAAACACTGATCTTAACTCCAGAACTAATGCTAACTTTAACCCTGGCACATACATTATCCATAATATCATAATCTTCATTTTAGTTCATAGCTTTCCTGCTTCCCACTTTCCCTCCTATTAAATTCCCCTTTTCCACCCGGCCAAGTTAAACCCAACATGGGCTCATTACTTGGTGTGTTTTTGAATGTCTTGCTGTTTTCATGAATCAGTCACATTAACCATTTGTCTATACAAGTTGTACTGTGTGCATGAATCACCCACCCTAAAACATTCTAACACACCAATATTTCCGCAGCTATCCAATGCATACCACCGCACGTAGCACCAGTGAACGGCCAAGTCAGCTGCACCAACGGAAATCTGGTCGGAAGTAGATGTGACTTCATATGCTCACCTGGCTACGCTGTAATTGGGAATCCGATCTCCCTATGCAACCAGATTAACATCGGAACGCAAGCTGGTGCATGGAGTTCGCCAGCCCCGACATGCCAACGTAAGAATGCTGAGTTTCTTCATTAAATAATTTATATAAAAGTCGGTACACTAGCCTATCATGGTTTCGAATCATAGCACTTCAAAAAATGGATTACAGGCCGGATCATGTTAGCCTGGTAAAAAGACAATTCTAAAAATCAATAAAAAATAGAAAAAAATTGTTGTGTTGCCGAATGGATAATGCAACCAATTCATATACTAATTTCTATATACCACCGTATATAAACACCAATGATTTATGTTAAGATTTCTAAATAAAAACAGAATTGATCATGGATATAAACTTATCCTGCTAAAAAAAATATAAAAAAGGAATTATTGAAAAGAATTTTGCTGAATTGCTAATGCCAACGATTCCTATTGCAATTTCATTTGTAGTTAAGAGCCGTTTACGGATTTAAAACTTATACCGGTAAAAAAACAAATCATAAAAACAACGATGTATTTAATAGAAAAGTTTCTATAACTCCTTTATAATATAACCTAAAAAAAGAATGATATTAATATTAAATAAAGTGTACATGGCCACTTAATCTAACTTTGCCATCATAAATCCAATATTACTTCAAAAATATAGCGAGGTCACCAAATCTAGCCATAAATCCCATATAACCTCCCCACAGCCATCACATGCATTCCCCAACAAACGCCCCCACTGAACGGACTTGTATCATGCACCAGTGGAAACAGTATTGGCAGCGTGTGCACATTCGTGTGCAGCCCAGGATACACGCTTACAGGCAGTGGGTCTACAACTTGCAATGATGACTTTGATGGCGATATCACCGGTGTCTGGAGCACCCCACCCCCAACTTGTAGACGTAAGTATTAATGTAAAAAAGTTCATTTTAACATTGTTGTTTCTTGCTAAAAATTGGCAATTTTTGGGTTCATTATTAGATAGGCTAGTTCAGCTGTGTGCAAAAAAGTTGACATAATTTATGTTCAAATAAATATGCAGATATATAGGCTCTTACCTTATTTAAAATCTTCCTTTATAAATAATGACTAAAAATATGGTAAAATCATCATCACTATATATTAAATTTTCAGTGACTGTCACCAAATAACTACAACTGACTTATTATGAGCTACAATAGTTTTTTCCCGTTTTCCAAATTTTATCAATAGTCCTGCTTCGTGTTTTCATCATGGAGACAAAAACTAAACTAAACTTTTTGTTATACACAATTTGCAATCATGGTCCTTACATTATTCATACTTTTTTCTTTTAAGATAGAAATTATTCTAACAAAAAGTAATCGATACGTGCCTATACCAAGTACTAGGCTATTGTTCAATATATGGAAATACCATCATTATAAATTGAAACTCTTTATTGAGAATAGAAATTTGAAATTCCTCCAAAAAAGTAATAATACCAAGTACTTTTATTTAATATATGAAAAAAGGCCATTTTATTACATACACTTTATTGCGTGATAAAAACTAAAAATGCTTACAAAAACTAATTGATAGTTGGATATGCCAAGTAATCAGTTGTTATTTGCAATATATGGAAATAGCTACTACATATTCACACCCTTTATAAACGGATTACATATACCTTGATTCCGGAATTACTTTACGGATTATGCATTCATACCCTTTAGGATTTATTGCGGAGGAAATTTTTAATACCAACCAAAACTTATCCGCAGAAAACGACTGCAGTCCGCCACACAGCGCACCTTTGCACGGAAGCGTCTCCTGTTCCGACGGGGTTCAGGTTGGGAGCCAATGCGAATTCGGTTGTGATTTTGGATACGCTACAGTTGGATCATCACTGTCCTCTTGCGATGCATTGAACGGTAGTGAGCCTGTTTGGAGCCATCCCGCACCAGTTTGCATACGTAAGTTTTTATCCACCTACATTTTCTTCCCTTTTCACCCCACCTATATTTTCTTCCCTTTTCACCCACCTATATATCCACCCCTTTTACCCCACCTCTATTTTCCCCAAAATCCAAAAAAACTGATACCCCACCTCTACCCATCATTTTTTATCTATATCATGTAAACAAAAATAATACTGGAGACTGTTATACTCTTTGGAGATTAATGCTTGCCCATTTGATTACATTTATTGTGATTTCCCATTAACTTTAAAAACAAGTAACAATCTACACCTTTTATGTCATTCTTATCTACGGTCATGCATCCTAATACAGAAGCCACAAGTGACTTTAATTAGTTTACTTCCCTTCATTAATTTTTTTGTATTAAATAACAGCAAATGAAAATTTTATTCCTCTTTTCATATTATCCTACACCCTTTATGTCAATACCAACTCCATTAATGCATCTTAATGCAGATGTCATGTGCACGCCACAGGCGTATTTAGTTAGTTAGTTAGGTTTATTCATTTTTGGCCAAGTATTTTAATTACAGCAAATGCAATTTTTATCCTTCTTTTCATATAATATCTTCCTATGCCCTTTATGTCTTTGCTAACTTCATTAATACATCTTAATACAGAGGTCATGTGCATGCCACAGGCCTATTTAGTTAGTTTATTCATTTTTTGCCCCAGTATTTTAATTACAGAAAATGATATTTATATCCTTTCTTTAATGTAATATCTTCTTTTCATTACAATATCTTCTTACACTCTTTATGTCTTTGCTAACCTCTTTTATGAATCCAAATGCAGAGGTTACATGCGTGCCACCCCAAGCTGCCCCAACCAACGGCCAAGTGTCGTGCACAAACGCAAACAACGCAGACAGTGTGTGCACTTTCCAATGTGACGGTGGCTACCAAATGAGCGGGAGTGCATCCACGACTTGCAACGACGATTTTGACGATGATGTGTTCGGAATATGGACCAACCCCGCCCCTACTTGCAGCCGTAAGTTTTTTAGGGGGAACTGATTGTTTTTTAGGGGGAACTGATTGTTTTTAGGGGGAACTGATTGTTTTTTAGGGGGAACTGATTGTTTTTAGGGGGAACTGATTGTTTTTTAGGGGGAACTGATTGTTTTTAGGGGGAACTGATTGTTTTTTAGGGGGAACTGATTGTTTTTAGGGGGAACTGATTGTTTTTTAGGGGAAACTGATTGTTTTTTAGGGGGAACTGATTGTTTTTTAGAGGGAACTGATTGTTTTTTAGGGGGAACTGATTGTTTTTTAAGGGGAACTGATTGTTTTTTAGGGGGAACTGATTGTTTTTTAGGGGGAACTGATTGTTTTTTAGGGGGAACTGATTGTTTTTTAGGGGGAACTGATTGCTTATTACACAGGCACGTGATATAGGATAGTATAGTTATAGTTATCCCTCTGAATAGGAATATGGAACTTTATCACACTGGTAATTGTAAGATTACATCATTAATGCATAGGGAAGATTTTAGGCAACCGTCATATTATCTCGCGCCCACTTTCGGGTTAGTGATGCTAATGAAGTTTGCTGTGTATGATTAAAATGTTTCTACAATTCAGTAGAACTCATCTTTCCACTGGGTTCAGGCAATGGTTGTTAAGTGCCTTGCCTAAGGAAACAACCGACTAGCTGGAGATTCTATTGCCAATATATTTATAATGTCAAAAATATAGCTGTGTGTATTTATGGATAGTAATGTATTGACAAATACAATGTTTATTAGATTTGAATGCAGAATTGCATACAATAAGGTAATGCTACTTATAATTAAAAAATGCACTGGTTGCTCCATAGGTTTTCCTCCTAAGTCAGTGGTTCGTAAACTTGTTGGAGGTACCAAACCCCGCAAGTTTTATGTGGGCATTTACCGAACCCTTCGTTAAAATTCAAAATATATCTGTTAAAAAACTTGAGCCTAAAGTGAACTTATTCTAATCTCCACAGAACCCCTGATACTGACTCATCGAACCCCTGGGGTTTGATCGAACCCAGTTTAAGAACCACTGTCTCAAGTTTTATTTACATACCTCATTTGACCCAATCCACCCCCTAGGTCAGCAATGCAGCCCTCCACACACCAACCCATCCAACGGCAGTGTTTCCTGCTCCGACGGTAGCAACCTTGGTAGCCAGTGCGAGTTCGCCTGTCAATTAGGTTTCACTCTGGTCGGAGCGCCGCTATCCAGCTGTGCGCAGAGTAACGGAAACCCACCGGACTGGACTGCCCCAGCTCCAATTTGCACACGTAAATAAGCATTTTGTTTCTTTCACCATTTTATTATCTATCGGTGCTATTCAAGATTATTTCAAAGCAGTTCGTACTTTTAAATTTCTTAAGATAGATACGGACATTAATTATAATTTTTTAAATAATCTAGAATAATTCTTGATTCTGGAATTATCTAAAAACCAAACACACCAAGTATAGTTTGATTATCCAACCTTCTGGTTTGCGATCCTCTACAAAAAAAGTATGTAATTCGGTCATATAAATATTAATTCTTTACAAAAAGGGCTTTGTACTAAGCCCTTCAAACCGAGCATTGTAAAAAAAGAAATAAAAACAAAATATTTCCCGCAGCGGTTGTCTGTACTGAACAACGAGCTCCAATGAACGGTGGAATTTCGTGCACGAACAGCAACTTTTTCGCGAGCTTCTGTTCATTCCAATGCAGTCCCGGGTACGCGATCACTGGAAGCACTTCCAACGTATGCAACGATGATTTCGACGGAGACGCAGATGGGGTTTGGAGCTCACCGGCACCAACTTGTGAACGTGAGTTAAATTTTTTGTCTGGCTGATTAGTCTGGCGGTTAAGTGCGTCGCTTTTTAATTGAAAGGTTGCAGGGGCGAAACTGGTCGCTAGCTAGTTGGGTGTGTCCCTGAACGATTGCCCATGTATTAACCTCCTTGGTTTTCCCATTCACGGGGATAAAAATGAATATCGTATCCTATATCTTATCCTATCCTATTTAAAAGGTTTAGTTTTTATTTTTGTTTAACTGTTTTATTTTAAGGGGTAGACTTTTTAAGTAGTTTTTTTTGTTAAACAGTTTTAGAGCAGCGATTGCTTTGAAATTTTTCCAACCATTTAGAATTGATATTAGATTGCCTAATTGACAGTAGGAGATTTTATTATATTCCCAATGTTGTGACCTTTAAAGCTTAAAACCAAGAAGACTGTGAACCATATGCTTAATAGGTTTTACCCACTTTTTCTACCTGGCTTACTTTTAAACCTAGGATGAATTTGTCACTTTGTTGATGAATCAGTTGCGTTAACCTAACCATATCAGGCCACTAAACCAGTGGTTCTCAAACTTTTAAGAGTTGGGACCCACTATTAATTACCACAATTTAGAGTGACCCACTTAACTTTATATATAGTTGTTGTAACATGTGTGAGAGACGAAAGGTTCAATGACCTGAGGTCAGGTGAAGATCACGCCACGATTCAAGATTGTGTGATGTCACAATTATGATAATTTCCCCTTGATTTTTGTATAGGAAATAGCCAGTATAGTTAATCAGAGCTTTCTATAACTTTTCACGACCCACTAAGATTCTTTTACCCATAGTTTGAGAAACGCTGCTCTAAACCATTCCTGTACACATCATTATTACTCAAGGGCCTCAAACCTATGATGTGCCGCTAACACCATATTCTATATATAGTTTTGTACTTGAATCGACCACACTAACCATCCACCCTTCCAGCGATTGTATGTGTGCCACACCACCTTGCTCCACTAAACGGCAGAATGACTTGCACAAACGACAACAGAGAAGGAAGTGTCTGTACCTTCACCTGTGACGCCACATTCTCAATGGAGGGAAGTCCCCAATCTACCTGCCAAGATGACTTAAATGGAGATGCGTTGGGACTTTGGACTTCCCCTGTCCCACAATGCACACGTAAGCCCAACCTATATTGTTTAAACAAGAATTGTAAACTACCAAACAAATAATAAATATTGTTAATGCTTTTACTGAACTACAAAAAATCAAGTAATAAATTTTCATAATTCTTATTGTTATACACTTAAGAAATTCTGCCTATAATTAAGATATGCTCAAGTAAATTAAGTCTTATTATTGTCATTTAGTTGATGAAATGTGACTTGTTCTGAAATCAAAAATCGCACACACTTCAGATGAAAAACATAAACCACAGTAATTATAGTCTGTAGTTATTATACATAAGAAACAGGTTAAAAAGACAACGGACTCAAGTTAAACAATTATAATAATGGTCTAATATTTATTAAAATCATAATAACAATAATTACATTTACATTCTTTTTTTGCTAATTAGTAATTAAGCGACAGTTCGCACTGTAGATTTGACTTTTATAAATTCATATCACAGCTATCATCTGCCTGCCTGTCCAGTCCAACCCTGGTAATGGGTCAGTACAATGCACCAACTCTAACTTCATGGATAGCACTTGTTCTTTCACATGCAACGACGGATATGTGTTGGTGGGATCCACTTCCACAGCTTGCACGGTTAACAGTCCGACCGACGCTATTGGGTTCTGGACCCAGCCAGCTCCAGTTTGTGTCGCAAGTATGTCCCAAGTAGATTATAGTTTTAAACATTTGGCTAGTTCAGATCAAATTTAACATTAACTTTTATGTTTGGTTTATACTATTATTGGGTTCTGGACCCATCCAGATCCAGTTTGTGTTGCAAGTATGTCGATGAAGGTTTCAGATTCATAGTTTAGTTAGTTTTAAATAAATGGTAAATAAAGCGATTCATGGCAAGGAAAAATTTGTAGGTTCGAAACTGGCCGCTAGCTAGCCGGTTGTGTCCTTGGGCAAGGCACTTAACGGACATTGCCTGAACCCAGCAGATGAATGGGTTCAACTATATTAAAGGAACGTGTCTATAATACACAACACACTGCAATAGCTCTGGTAACTGGACAGAGGACGCGAGGTGATCTGACGATTGCATGTGTGTTAACCCCCTTGCGTTTTCCCATTCACAGGGATAAACATGAATATCCTTTCCTATCCATATGATTAATGGTGTTTATAAATGCACACTTGCAAACATTCTAACATTTGATTAAAAAACAGGACAAACATGCAACGACCCACCAAGTCCCCCAGAGAACGGGTTCAGAACGTGCAGCGATGGAAATTACGTCGGATCGATTTGTAGTTATGGATGCAATGACCTCTATGTACGAGTTGGACCACAATTCTCAACTTGCCTGTCACAAGCTGATGGGACAGCTTCATTTGACAACCCAGCTCCTATTTGTCAAAGTAAGTGTTTTCTTCTGACCAAATAGTGGATTAGTGCATCGCTCTTAGTCGAAGGTTTGCAGGTTCGATTCTGGTTGCTTGTGGTTGGTTGTGTCCTAGGGTAAGGCACTTACCGGACATTGTCTGAAGTTTAATGGGTTCTACTAAAATTAAAGAAACATCGCAATCACACAACACACTGCAATAGCTCCAGTAACTGGGCGCGAGATAATCTGACCATTGTCCGTTTGTTATCACGCCCTTTTAAATACATGAATCCTATACGTTAAATGATTTTACAGGATTCACTGAGCATAAAAACACAATTCTCCCATGCCATCCCCACTGTCGATTGTCCGTGTAAAATAACTCCTTGCGTTTAAAAATAAATATGGTGCATTCAAACTAGGATAGGATAGGATATTCATGTTTATCCCCGTGAATGGGTAAATCAAGGGGGTTAACACACGGGCAATCATCAGATCGCGCCCACCGTCAGTTATCAAAGCTATTGCAGTGTGTTGTGTATGATTCACACGTTCCTTCAATTTCGTAAAACCCATTGATTCGCTGGGTTCAGGCAATGTCCGTAAAGTGCCTTGCCCACGGACACAACCGACTAGCTAGCGACCAGTTTCGCACCTGCAATCTTTCGGTTAAATGGCATCACACTAAACCGCCAGACTAGCCGGCCAAACTAATTCATGATTACACAGGATTGAGCTGCAGAGACGTGCAGACCTTACCAAACGGCAACGTATCGTGCAGCGATGGTAACTACATCGACTCAGTTTGCACGTACCAATGCGACGCAGCGAACTCGTACAGCTTGTTTCCAGTGCAACACAACCAAACCACTTGCTTGGCCGATACTACTTGGGATCTACCACCTCCCTGCTGTGCAAGTGAGTATGGAGTATTTGGTGTTAAATTGCATGACTGGGACAACCTGACTGATTAAATTACTGTCTGTCATCCAACCCCGTATTCTACTCAATGTAGAATAACCAGCAAAACAACAGTTAACCAGGTTAAGTACGGTTTACCATAATGAAAAGGGTTCCTCGTTCAACCAATAGCCGACATTGAATTGTACTAACTTTCACTTTAGACAGTTAATCTCATATTATTATCGAAAAATACAGTTTATTCTGCTATATTGTGTACATGGCATATTCTAATGAGTAAGAAAAAGTAAATAAAAAAAACGGCATAAGATTTTAAATTAAAAGGCAAAACAAATTAATATATATATATGTATATTGCGCACTCTAAAGCATGAAAAAAACAGCACACAAAACATACATGTTACTGGTTTATGGTGTATTTGCATACAGTACACACACCTATTATTGTTGTATGCTGTATTATTAATTACATTTTTCTCATTAGAAAAAAGGTAAAATACGCCCAAGCATGTTTATCTATTGCACACCATTAATCATGTTTATCTATGCGATAAGAGTCTTAAACAATAACATTAAACAGGACAATGCCCACCATATGCTCTGATGGATTTCGTTATGATATTGGATTCTTCTTCCTCCGTGAAAAGACGGAACTGGAGAATTATGAAGGAGTTTGGAAAAACAATTTTCAAGTAAGAAACATCTATTTTATTCTCCAAATTAACTATGGTCGGTCCGTTCTTTATCTTTTGTTGAAAAATAAGAAAGACAAGTAAAAGTAGGTAAGGATATATATGTTTATCACTATGAATGGAAAAACACAACGATTGTTATCAGATAAACAATCGTAAAATTACCTTGTGCCCAACGTCGGGTTACTTGAGCTATTGCAGTGTGTTGCGTATGATTAAAATGTCCCTATAGTTCTAGTAGAACACATTAATCAACTGAGTTAGGCAACGTCTGCTATAAGTACTTTGCCGACTTGGCAGCGACCAGTTTCGAACCTGTGTCTAAAAGGCAATCAGCAACACTTTAGCTAATGTGCGACGCACCAACCCACCATGCTATTTGGCCGGAAGAGAACATTTACGTTGATTCACGTCATGACATAACCAACTAGCCAGTGACCAGCTTCCAAACCACAATCTTTCACATAAAAAGGCGATTTGTCAACCCACCAGTCGGTTAGTCTGGCGGTTTAGTGCACCGCCTTTCAACAAAAAGTTTGCAGGTTCAAAACTGGTCACTAGTCGGTTGTTTTCTTGGGCAAGGCACTTTACGGACATTGCTTGGACCCAGCGGATTAATAGGTTCAACCAAATTAAAGGAACTTGTCTATCTTACACAACACACTGCAATAGCTCCGGTAACCCGACGGTGGGCGCGAGGTGATCTGACGATTGCCCGTGTGTTAACCCCCTTGGTTTCTAACTTACAAGGATAAACATAAATATCCTATCCACCATGCTATTCAGACTGACAAAATCAAAATTATTTATTTTCTCTCACAGCACCTTTCACCTCGCCGAAGACGCTGCCCGTATGGCCGCGTTCAGATACAACCGAGTTGTTGATACCAGAAGTCAAATCCTATTCAACCAACATATCAATGATAAAGCTGGATTCCTACGATCTTATGACAGGATACCATACAATGGAGGAGGTATGTATCCTTTATTACAGGGTACCTTGAGCTGATGGGGTTTAACCGTCTACTTTTCTTCTAAGCTTAGTGTAATGATTTGGATATAAACATATATTTTTCAATTTTTATTTAATTTTTTGATTCGTTAGTCGGTTTTGGCAACCACGTCCAAATATAACTAAAGTAAATATTGTATTAGATTATAGGCGTGTTTTAACGACTGTCGTTTTGCCGTCTTTTTCCCGTTTTTTAAAATTTTCATCAAGGGTACTGCTTCCGTTTTCATAAGGGACAAAAAATAAACTAAACTATCTCGTTTTGGCTTATTTTGGTTTAATTATTGTTTTTTTTTATAAAAACACGCAACTTAAACTGCTATAAAAAATGGCAATAGAAAAAAAGGCAACGAAACTCGTTAAAAACACGGCTATATTCAAAATTATTATTCAGTATAGAGTATATCCATACATAGTTTATTTTCATTCGTACATCATCTCAGGAACTAACACCGGACAAGCGCTCCGCCACGCTAAAGATGTGATTCTCGCGACCCGAAATGGAAACCGACCTCATGTGAAAGACGTCGTGCTGACTATCACTGATGGCAGATCACACGATGACGTGAAGAATATATCGAGGGAACTTCGCGAGATGGGCGTCCTGGTAAGAATACCTTTGTCCGGCCGGTTGGTCTAACGGTTAAGTGCGTCACCTTTCAATCGAACGGTTTCAGGTGCGAAACTGGTCGCTAGCTAGTCGGTTGTGTCCTTGGGCAAGGCACTTTACGGACATTGCCTGAACCCAGCGGATTAGTGGGTTCTACCAAATTGAAGAAACGTATCTATCATATACAACACACTGCAATAGCTCCGGTAACCCGACGATGGGCGCGAGGTGATCTCAGGATTGCCCGTGTGTTAACATCCTTGGTTTTCCCATTCACGGGGATAAACATAAATATCCCATCTTATCTTATCCTATGGTGCTATGTTTAATCTCTAAAGATATGTTGACGTCTAATACTGTCAAATATGTTTTGCCAGTGTCAGAAGTGTTATCACTAGTGAAATAGGTCCAACTGCCTAGCTTAGTGCGTTAGTTCTCCACTTTTCAGTCGAAAGGGTACAGGTTCGATACCGGTCGTTAGCGGTCGGTTGTACCCTTGGGAAAGGCAACTGAAATTAAACGGAAAAGCCTGTTCATTTTTTTATGTAAAGTACCATTTAACATTAAGGGGTTATAGATTAGTTACAATTACCACATTGCTGTAGTTTTAGACT
Source organism: Ciona savignyi (assembly GCA_000149265.1). Classification (NCBI taxonomy): domain Eukaryota; kingdom Metazoa; phylum Chordata; class Ascidiacea; order Phlebobranchia; family Cionidae; genus Ciona; species Ciona savignyi. The sequence continues at coordinate 548,641 of CH002626.1, forward strand.
TAGTGATGTTTGAGTAGGGTTTGTATGAAAATAAATTTTGTAATTCCGCCTTATAACTGCCCGATTTACCGTCTTAACCAAACCAACCCTACAATCTGGCTGCAAACATTAAAACATCGGACTGGGAAAATTTGAAAATACTTAGCTAGCCATGTTGTTTTTTTCACACTTTAGTTGGAGTCATACCCGTTTTTTTTTTATATAAACATAAAAATATCTGATTTAGAAAATAATTAGTCATCTGTTCTTTTATACTTTTGTTATCGGAATCGTGCCCGTTTGTATATAAACATAAAACTATCTGATTTAGAAAATAATTAGTCGTATCTGTGTTTTTAGACTTTCGTTATCGGAATCGTGGCCGTGTGTATATAAACATAAAACTATCTCATTTAGAAAATAATTCGTCGTTTCCGTGTTTTTAGACTTTCGTTATCGGAATCGTGCCCGGTAACGGCAAGCAACTTGACGAGGTCCAGCTGTTGGACATCGCCGGTTCTCGGTCCAACATGTTTTTGGCGACAAGCGGCTTCTCAGGCTTGGACGGGGCGTTTTCAGCTCGACTCAGCGAATCCATCTGCACGAACCCTTGCGGACATCTTCTCTTGAGAGATAACACAAGCCCAACAAACGCACCTGTCACAATAAACGGAGAGAACGTTCCAAGCCCTAGTGGAAAATAGTCGACCTTAAAATGACCCCGAATTGACCCTGAATTGACCCCGGATTGACCCCGGATAAAGCGCCTTGTTTTTTGTTCTTTCTGTTGGATCACTGTATACCATATTTATTGACTTATATCTTCACTCCAATAAATCGAGATGCATAGTAATTGATTGCTTGCTTAATATAGACGTAGTAGTTCTGCATGTATGTAAGCTTTAGTTACAGCTTGGACCCAATCAACTTGTTAGTTTAAAATGTATATTTCACCTGAATAGAAATAGTTAATCACATATCAGGTTGACTAGACTTTAGACCAGTGCTTCTCAAATGGTGCGCCGCGGCGCACTGGTGCGCCACAGGGGTTAGCTAGGTGCGCCACACTTGCATTTCGTGAATTTACGACAGAGTGTGCATACATCATAAACTACTAAATGGTTAGTGTCTAGTTCGTTCTTTTCCATTGTAACGTTAGTTCTACATTAGCTTCCGAAAAGAACGAGCGCTCAAGAAACAGTAATTTCGTTATGTGTAAAATTTGGTGATAAAATTATTTAAATTAAACTTAATTTTCCATATTTTTCCTAAATTGTTTGAATATTTAACATATTGTTTTGACTCGCCGTGCGAAGTGCGCCTTTTCGTTTCTTAAGTGGTCTCGGGTGCGCCACGAGGTCAAAAAGATCGAGAACCACTGCTTTAGACATTAAAGGGTTGCAAAGTTATTTGGGCCCTGCGCCCTGGATATGCATAGAAAATTGTTATTTAGTTATTTGGTCCCAAGATATCGGTGTGACGGGACATTTGTTTAAACTCACTTTGAAAGAAGGAATAGGATATTATATTCATGTTTATCCCTGTGATTGGGAAAACCAATGGGGTTAACACAAGGGCAATCTTTAGGAGACTTTGATTTGTGTTAAATATGATTCACACGTTCCTTTAATTTAGTAGAACCCATTTATCCGCTGGATTCAGACAATGTCCGTTTAGTGGCTTGTTCAAGGACACAGATGACTAGATAGCGACCAGTTTCGTACCCTCAACTCTTGGGCTGAAAGGTTACGGACGCGCTTAATCACCAGACTAATCTGTCGGGAAAGAATCAACATTCGTCAAGCAGTTTTGGCCGAAGTATGTCCAAAGCAAACAAATGTTCGGCGGCGCGCAAACATGTATGTGTGTGGATCCGCCCATTGTTACTTAACGAGCATGGCAAACAGATAGTCCGGGCGTAAAATACAACGCTAATATTTAACCGTGCCCTTGTAAACTTTACGGGAGTTTAAATACACATTTTTACGGTTGCCTATTTATATGAAACTAATAAAAAACGTGCTGTGCAGTATACTCTTTTTAAACGGTATGCAAATATTATGTTAAGCGCCATGTAGGGTCACACAACTTTAAACTCTTTGTGTACAAATTAGTTAACATATGCAGTACGGTCGTCTGACCGAATGGTAAACGGAACCAATATATATAACAATTCTGTATTAAAATAATCTTGGTGACGAGCCCATCATAGGCTCGAAACTCACCCCTACAAGAAAACATTGTTAGGTCGTCCTAACCTCTAACGCGACCGATACATATGACGAAATATATACACAAATGATCTTAGCGACGAGCATATCATAGCATCGAAACCTAGCCTCATAATAACAAGTCTTTAAATTGCATTAACATATGTAACACATACAATATTGCATAAATATATGCAGCACATACAATATTGCATAAACATATGCAGCACATACAATATTGCATAAAATTATGCAGCACATACAATATTGCATAAACATATGCAGCACATACAATATTGCATAAAATTATGCAGCACATACAATATTGCATAAACATATGCAGCACATACAATATTGCATAAACATATGCAGCACATACAATATTGCATAAACATATGCAGCACATACAATATTGCATAAACATATGCAGCACATACGGTATATCTCCGGTAGAAGATGGTGGATGCAAATTAGTGGACGATTGTCCGTGTGTGGTGTGTCATTCATTGCGATAAATATCTTATTCTTTGTGCTCTTTGTCAGCCTGTGTGCTTTCTGACAAACCATTCGACAAATATCCGAACACATTTGTATTTTTAATTATGGTAATTTATACAATAAATAGGTAAAAGATTATAACGAGATTGCTTAGTGTTAGAAAATATACGCACTGAAAGAGAATATATACACGATGATTTTCAAACAATGTTTATTCATTCTAACACGTTTAATCAAATACACTATTTTATTTAATGCATGAAAAACTATTCTACCGTTCTAACACGTTTAAACAGATACAAGTTATTTAATTTATTGAACACATATATTTCATTCTATCACGTTTAATCATGTTTATCTCATTGTGTGGGACAATGGCAGTCTGTCAACTACTACCCGTCAAATGACATTGTGCAAACAGACGGTTACCAGAACTTCGGATAGAATATGATGTTCATGTTTATCCCCGTAAAATAGAAAACCAAGGCGGTTAACACACAGGCAATCGTCATATGACCTCGCGCCCACCGTCGGGTTATCGGAGCTATTGCAGTGTGTTGTGTATGATTCATACGCTGGGTTGAGGCAATGTCCCTTAAGTGCTTTGCCCAAGAACACAATCGACTAGCTAGAAAGCAGTTTCGTCTTCGGCTGAAAGGCGACGCACTAACCCACTAGACTAATCTGTCGGACAGCTTTGATTAAACTCGTTAAGCAATAAAAGTTGTTGGGGGCTTTTAACATAATACGACATGTTCTAATCTAATCCCTTATGGTAGAGCGAGTATGCAGCGTTAATAGAATTCCAGTTGAAAGGGTTACGGCACAATTTTGATTGTCCGGTTGTAGGTACCAATTTTAAGACCCTCTAAATACTTGATGGAGGGTATGTTGGATACATCCATTTTTACATCAAGTTTCATTGCCGCCTTTGCAAGACCAGTAAATGCCCCAACCACCCCACCAACCGCTGACCCAATGACGTAACCGGGAATGCCGATAATCCCTTTTCCAGTGTTGCCTCCAGCATTTGATGAATTCGCTACGTTCTCGGAAAAGGAATTCCACATCGTACTTCCCGCTTTCACCACCTCGAACTTTACATCCAGATTCAGACAGCACATTTGGACGGTTTCTTGGCGAAGTTTCTCGAACGGAATAAACCTTTCAACTTCCCTCTTTACTGCAGCCTTAAAACTTTTGTGCATCGCTGTCAGCGTGTTAACGTTTGCATATCGTTTTCGTGTTATCTGCAGTATTAATTGCAATAATATCTTAAACAACAAAAGCTTTACATTCCGCATACCTCGTACATCTTACCGAAGTAATCAGACGCCAATTTTTAATGAAACTGGGCAAGTTTGTTTCGAATAGATTGCTGTAAAGAAGTGACAGAGTTTAATTAACGTATACCCACGAACCGTTTGGACACATCGTTAGCAACAACGATACTCAAGAACGACCCAAATCAACGAGTTAGGTAGGCGTAGGCCTTTGCTTTAACAATAATTTGTCCGAACTTGTGTTATTAAAAATAACCACCTGCATCTATCTTATCACCAGGCGAGTTTCATCGCCTCATTATAGAGCTACGATTGGGACGGGAGAGTTAATAAATCGTAAAAGGCACCTTCCATAATATTACTCTATCTATGAACGTACGTTAAAATATTATAAACCTTATAATTATCGGAGAATCAGGTCTAGGCCTAGATCAAGTCTGATAGCTGCTAAACTAAGTTCATAAAATGCTTGCGAGCTTGCGAGCGAAACGCGTAGGTGCGTTCCCGCGCGAACCAAACGAAGCGAGACGAAATGAAACGAGCGTGTAAACGGTAAAATAAAACAAACAAAGAGAGTTATTTCATTTCACTTCGGCTTGCATCACCACGCATCGTGTAAACCAGCTTTTACGCGGCCATTTTCTTCAAGAATTGATAGGTTGGAAATTACATCATGTTATTATCTGGTTATAAATGTACTTCTCACACAAATTTTAGAAACGAAAGGTAAAAGTAGGCATATTTAGCAAAACATGTTTAGAACAACTTTTTACCTCATTTTTTACATTTTCTTCCTTGACCTTGTCAAATAATATCTCTATGTCTTCTTTGAGTGCCTTTTCGTTTTGTTCAAACTCTGTAAGAGGCTGTGATCTAAGACGGCAGAATTTATTTAAAGAATTCTCCAAGGCTTTTACATGCTTTTCTTGTAGTTGTCTATCCTCCACATACATATCGTGAACATCCTATAAAAATCAATTTTTTAATATCCTTGAGTATAGCTGTAGCCTGATTTTAGACAGTTTTCACATTGTTTAGTTTGGCTTATTTATCCCGCTCCTTCCGTACATTAATGAAAAATAGCACAATGGTATTTTAAGTTAAGAATGAAGGGTAAAATGGCAATTAAAGTATTGCGGTTTAAACGCCTTGGTAAATATCCACAAGAAATAATATTGACGGTAAACCTTAAATTAATCAAAATAAAGAAAAAATGTGACAGAAGATATCAAAATAAATAAAATTGAAACATTAACCAAAAGTGTGCAAACACGACTCAGTACCGAGTCGGAGCCGACTTTAAAATATTGAACTAGTCCAACCGAAGGAATGTATGTATCATACACAACACTGCAATAGCTCCGGTAACTCGGCGGTGGCGCGAGGTGATCTTATGATTGCCCGTGTGTTAACCCCCTTGGTTTTCCCATTCACGGGGATAAACAGGAGTATCCTATCCAAAACGTTATAAAAGTACCAACCTGCATCATTCCATCATAATAAGCTTTGGCCACAGATTTCCGTCGAACAACAAACCGGTGTTCAGCTGTACGCTAAAAGCGAACAAGTTGCAATGATTCCATATGGTGTGTTAACATTTTAGTTTACTTTATTTTTGTTCAAACAATAAAAAAATAAAGTAAAACAAGATTATCAGTGCGGGTTAGATTTCCACAAAGTCAACTGACTAATCTACTTATAAAGCCCGCCGTTTTAGGGTTACCTTTAATAAATTGTTTTTTTTTGTCAGAGATTTTTTTCTTCCTCCAATAACGCTTCAATTTTCTCATTGCATAGCGCAACGAATTTATTTCCACGACATGAAACATTGTGTACCACACCAAGGGCCACTTTCGCTGCCTCCTTATGCATGCGATCAAGATCCTTTTCCATCATGTACTGGTCACCCCATGTCTTAAGATTCACTGTGTTAAAATTAAAACCAAGGAGTACATGCTAGTCATATGTACATGTTAACCATACCTTTGTGATATGATTTGTGTATTGGTTTGCTGCTTTTTGAAATATGTCCAATATATCATGTTCCTGGGCATCCTGGTGATATTATCATATTATTACCGGTTAGTCTGGGGGTTCAGTGCGACGCCTTTTAACCAAAAGGTTGAAGGTTCAAAACTGGTTGCTAGCTAGTTGGTTGTGTCCATGGGCAAGGCACTTAACAGAAACTGCTTGAACCCAGCGGGTTAATGGGTTCTATAAAATTGAAGGATGTCTATCATATACAACACACTGCAATAGCTCCGGTAACCCAATGGTGGGCGCAAGGTGATCTGACGATTGCCCATGTGTTAACCCCCTTGGTTTTCCATTCACGGGGATAAACATGAATATCCTATCCTATATCCTATTACAGCCCAGAATGCTTAACCTTTAAATAATTACAATAAACAACCCGCCAAAGAACAATAAATTTCCCAATGTTCTATTAAAAACTTGCATCAAAACGTTTTTTGTAGATGTAAAACTGTTCCAACAATGTGCGTTTTAATTCTTTTTTGGTGCTTTTTTTATAATCTGTGTTTGACCCAAAATCAAAGCTGTTAAAAACTTCCAATGCTGCAACTAAGCCGACATCGTGGGCTTGCACATCAAAGTTTTCTGTGTTTTGCCCAAGGGCCTGCAAAACAAACAAAGGATTTGTGTTATTAACGGTGATATTCCATGGTTAAATAAATTTTAAAGTTAAATCAGCACTGTGTTAATTTAGGTAATTCAGGTTTTTATCCATGTACATAATTCGCCATTTTACGAGTGATCATATGCCACGATACTCGCATATCTAGTAAATATCTAGTAAAATCTAGTAAAAAAAACAGCTAGAGCCGTATCTAGTAAAAAAAACAGCTAGAAAATAACAGTTAAGTTCATACCTTTTCCATTTCATCCAAATACTTTTGTTCTGCCTCTTGTATTACCAATGACAAATCAAGTTCGGAGACTGCCTGTGATGGAAAAAGTCGATTGAAAATGCAATAGTAATTTAGCATAATTGACCTAGGTTTTCTAGTTTAGGATAGGATTTTCATGTTTATCCTTGTGAATTGGAAAACCAAGCGGGTTTACACATGGTCAATCGTCAGATCACCTCGCGCCCATCGTCGGGTTACCGGAGCTATTGCAGTGTGTTGTATATAATAGACACGTTCCTTCAATTTGGTAGAACCCATTAATCCGCTGGGTTCAGGCAATGTCCATAAAGTACCTTGCCCAAGGACACAATCGTCTAGCTAGTGACCAGTTTCGCATCTGCAACCTTTCGATTGAAAGGCGACACACTTAACCGCCAGGCTAACCCGCCGGGTTATCAGTTACTGTTTGTGAGTTTAAGCACCTTTAGTGATATAGTTGTATACTAAAAAGTTTAGTGATATAGTTGTATACCTTAAGTGATTCATTTTCTTTTTCAAATTCCAACCATTTATTATCGATTTCATTTTTTAGATCCGAATTTTTCTTGGTGACCCACTGCTGGTCAAAGTCTCTAGTAGACTTTTTAAACATTACATTTACCTTTTTCATTGCGTTTTCTGTTGCCCTTGATATGTTCTTCATGTACTTGCCTCGTGCAAACTGCCAAGATAAGAGTCAAAATATTAGAATAGGAAATACCACTTTATATTTATACAGTTAGCATATAATTGGATGTTCTTGTTTAT
>CH002626.1:556409-569245 GCA_000149265.1 Ciona savignyi
AGTTTCGACCTGCAACCCTTTTTTTTTTAAAGGCAATGCACTAACCCACCAAGCTTTTCAAACAGGTTTCAGCAATTGCTTACCACTTGCAACTCCCGGTAGTACACTTTTGCAGCTTTAGCAATTATTTCATCAAGCTGAGTCATAATGTGCTCCTGTAAACAAATAAAGTTTATTTATGTAATACACATGACTCAACATGTGGCTTAGAAAACAAAACTACACATTATGCTTTTAAATGTTTAAAAATCTTTAAAAATACTATTTGGTTTTAAACTCTCCATGACATACTATCTTTGCATTATTATCAGCATTCAAAGAGATTCGCATGATTCTAATGTTAGTTTCCATCTGTTCCAGGTTTGCTTTGCTCTCAGCTTCTTCAAGTACATCATGTTCTTGAAATTGTTTTCTCGCTATTACCAAGCATTCCTCATGGAAATCTTTTAACCACGAAGGGTCAATGGCTGCACTACCAATCTACATGTAATGTGCCTGGTTAAATGTTTGGAGAATCTTAAATTAATACCAATTGGAGTGGTTATTAAGATAGGGTAATAATGTTTATCTGTGTGAATGGAAAAACTTACTTTGGATAATAAACCAAACTTTCTTGAATTTTTTAAAAAAAATCTTAACTTTTTATCATTGTAGTGGTTATTCATGTATTGTCACCGTAGATGGAAAATTCTTCTGGAAAATCCCCAAAATGTTTTTGTTTTTTATTCTAAAATCGCCTTTATTGAATTTATTGAATCCGATCTGAACTATTACATATGGTATGTAACATGTGGCTTTAAGATCAACTCGTAAAATGCACTCCATTTTCGAAAAAAAACAAATTTTTTATTTTCAAAAAAAAAAAAAAATTATGTTATGCAATAAAACCGAGGGCTGCGAAAGTCTAATAGCAAAATTATATATTTTACAAAAATTTTTTGGTTAAAATATGTTTGACTATCTTTCCTTGAGTTTTTATTCAGTACTTATTTATATACATATTGTACAAACAAATAAACCTTTTTCTGCATGTTCATCTTGTACTCAATTTCAAATTGTTTAATTTTTCCCAAAAAAACAATTCTCTGGGAACTCTGTAAATTAAATAGACTAGTTATGCATAGCAACAAGAAGTTTACCATTCAGATTTACCTTTACTATTGAATCAACTTTGGGCATTTTTCCGTCGCTGAGTATTTTCGTGTATTCAATTGCGAGATCAATAAGCCCTTCTCCCGTGAGCACACAACCATTAAGCTTCTTTGTAATGAGACTTTCTTTGTTGAACAAATTTTTGGCTAAAGCATTGACTTCGGTGATAAAATCTTCATTAATATCTGAAACATTTGCAACTATTAATTTCGTTTTATATTCTTATGCGTATTGAGAATACCTAAGTGGGTGAAATTTACCTCTGTAATGAACATCAGATTTCTCTTTTCCCCGTCTTGCAATCGTATTTCCTGGATGTGGGACAAGTGTACAACATACATCTGAAAAGGAGTCTTTCAAGCTTTGACGAACCATTTTGTTTTCTTCAATGTGCACTTCCATTACTGTATCCAAGTACCTAGCGCCGCCGTTAAATCCAAAGTCAAAATCCAGTTGTTCCCAGTTTCGAAGTAAAAACAAAAGGCCCTATTTCAACACAAAAAGTTATTTACATGGGCACTATTAAAAGCTAGTTCATTTTCTTACTTGAAATGGTGCAGTGGAAGCATTACCATACCGCTTTTTGTCAGCTATATACTTCGCGTAGTTTGTAAACACCTGAAAGGTTTTCTCTACTTTCACGGAGCAGTATTAATATTCAATTATGTATGTTTGCCTAATTCTGATCTATACATTCTACAGAACGGGTCGAAAAAAAGAAGTAAACCTGTAAATGTTGTAGATCATTCTCTTGAATTTGACCTGATAAGTTGTAGACTTGAACTGAACTTAGAAGGGTGCTCAAAGCAAATATAATTGAGCAGTCTTTTGCAGTGGTTCTCATGTCAAACATTCCTTGGGTATCCATTAAAAACACTGCTACATCCTGTTAATATGTTGTCATTACAGTTTAAATTGACATTAATGCGAAAATCAATATAATCATACTTGTCCCATGTTGTCTTTTAGCATGAATGGCCTCTTAGTAATATGAACCCCAACTGTATCTCTTTGGATGCCGCCCCGAAAACCAAAAACAATGGGAAGAACCTTTTCTCCGTCTTTGTACCAATGTTGCGACTGTATAAAATAAATGTAGTTAAAGAAATGCTAAACTAATATGTTTAGACACAACTTATACTAACCTGGTGTTCAAGTAAGTAAGCAGCAAGTAAATTTAGCATAAACGACTTTCCTTTTCGAAATGGTCCAGCCAAACTTATAATAGCAACTGGTGTATCTCGAACATTGTCAAAAATTTCCTCAAAGACATCAAATTTAAGCTGAAATCCTTCTCCTGTTTTGTGCATCGCGAGAATGGGCACCGCTTTAAAATCTGTAAAATGTATTGCAGTTCCAAGTATGAAAAATTGACTTGCCTAAACAAAAATTGATTTTCATTCTCTTACAAGTAAATTAACTTAAAAGACTTATACTAAACATACCTTTCTTCAGACTTTTAACAGCTGTAAAATGTATTTTAGTTCAAAGTTTAAAAAATTAGTTTGTCTGAACAAAGATGGCATTTAATCTTACACATTAAAAATATTTAAAGAAGTTGACATACTAAGCATACCTTCTTCCATTTTGTTATCTTCTTACATTTGGATATTCCCACAAATTGGTTACCAGTAAATGTACAAACTACATTTCTTAAACATTACACCTTTCAGCCCCCATTTAACTTTACATCCTTCTTCGATTAAAATGCTGTTAATTTTTAATTAATCTACTCAATGTTTGCATAGCCCATGTGAAGTCATTAAGTCAATACTATAACCTTGCACAAACCTAATATGCATTTATGCTTACTGCTTTTAACCTTTGTCCATTTTTTACATTCATTAAAATACACATATTTTTTAATGTTATGGCAATGTTCCAAATAGTTTTCTGTTGTATCGTTTTTAAAAATAGGTTAAATATTCAAATAATTTTGTTTTTGTGTCATACGTTTACTTCCTCAAAAATTCCCTTTAACTATTTACTAATATTTATAATTTGTAAAAACTTTGGTTGTTTTACAATACATATGTCTTAAATGGCTATTATCTATTTATTAAATTCAGCCTTATAAAGGGACATTGGTTTTATTTTATATTTTTTAATACAGTGTTACAAGAGGGTTTATTAAGTTGGTTATACAATCACATTGTATCTTGGGTAATAATATTTTTGTCATATGCACTTTAATTTGTTTCACTGCATATTATAATCATGCATTAAATTAAACATATTACATTATTACCATTGCGCTACATTCTAAAAATAAAAGTGTGGGAAAACTATGTATATGTAAATATTAATATTCAATACTAATATTTTTTAAATTCAGCTTACATAAGCGAAGATGAAGTTCTTTGTAATAACTATACTAAGCCAAAATTATAAATGAACGACCAATTTCTATGTATATCTTGGGCCCAAATAACTACCTGACATTAGCAATAGTTTCCAACCTGCAACCCTTCAATGTCTAAAGTATAGACAACCAGTGTGATTAACAATTTCTATTCAGGTGAAAGATACATTTTAAACAAGCAAGTTGATTGGGTCCAAGCTGTAACTAAAGCTTACATACATGCAGAACTACTACGTCTATATTAAGCAAGAAATCAATTACTATGCATCTCGATTTATTGGAGTGAAGATATAAGTCAATAAATATGGTATACAGTGATCCAACAGAAAGACGCAAAAAAACAGGTTTATCCGGGGTCAATCCGGGGTCAATCCAGGGTCAGTTCGGGGTCATTTTAAGCCTGAGTTCGGGGTCATTTTAAGTTCTCCCCATTTATTGTGATAGGTGCGTTTGTTGGGCTTGTGTTGTCTCTCAGAAAAAGATGGCCGCAAGGGTCCATGCAGATGGATTCACCAAGTCGAGCTGAAAACGCTCCGTCCAAGCCTGAGAAGCTGCTGGTCGCCAAGAATATGTGAGAACCGGCGATGTCCAACAGCTGGACCTCGTCAAGTTGCTTGCCGTACGATTTAGTGTCCACATACAGATTTCAGTATTAGTTTCGGTTTGCAAGAATCACATCTTAATAGTGACCAATCCTTGCCTGGAATTAGTGCCTGGAATGATGTGCAAATCAAAATAAAGTATGTTATACCCCCTATTAAATTCTCATTTTATACATATAGTTTAATGATTGTCGTTTTGCCTTTTTTTCTGTTTCCAAATTTTTGTATAGAAGTTCAAGTTCCATGTTTTTATCATAAAAACAGTATTTAAACTAAACTAAGCCAAAATGACATATAGCCCAATGGGAACCCAGTGCATGTATAACTGTACTTATTACATGCATTTTTCTGCTCATTTTGTGTTGATTCTATTACACGCGACTTCACCCTTTGTGTGGCACTTAACATTCACCTTATAATCAAACAAGAATTCACAGGATAAGTGCTCAGCAAATAAGCTACACATGTCACTGAATCAACAAAAAAAACTTAAAATCAAGTTGATTATTTTAAAGTAATTAGCTTTTTGTGGAATGATGTTAGAATATTATTTAAACAAAATGATTCACAAAAAAAAGACAGAGTGGAGAAAATAACATTTTTAATTAATAAAATTTATCTTTTAAAAAGTATTTCGGTAAACAACTTAGTAAGATATCAACTGCACAGTAATAGAAAGTAACACATATCTTTTTTGTATGTTATCTTGTCCTATGAATGCAGGAAACCAGCTTTGTCATTAATATGTTGGTTCAATGGGATTTGACTTTTGGTTACAATATTTTGGTTGTATCTGAATAAAATAGATTTTGTCTAGGTGAATAGCATGGTGAATTGGTGCCTTTCAGTCGAAAGACTGTTGTTTTGAAACTGATTGCTAGCTAGATGGTTGTTTTCTTGGGCAAAGCACTTAGCAGACATTGTCTGTACCTAGTTGATTGATGGGTTCCACTAAAATTGAAAGGACATTTTAATCATACACAACACACTGCAAGATGCTGTAAAAACTTAAAGAATATTTTACTTGTGATTTGTTCCGGCCGAATAGCTTGGTATTTGTTCCGGCCGAATTGCCTTCTAGCCGGAAGGTTTTAGATGTCCGGGCCGTTGGTCTAACGGCTAAGTGCGTCGCCTTTCATTAGAAAGGTTGCAGGTGCAAAACTGGTCGCTAGCCAGACGGTTGTGTCTTTGGGCAAGGCTCTTTACAGACATTGCCTGAACCCAGCGGATTAATGGGTTCTACCAATGTGAAGGAACGTGTCTATCATATACAACACACTGCAATGGCTCCGGTAACCCGACGATGGGCGCGAGGTGATCTGACGATTGCCCGTGTGTTAACTCCATTGGTTTTCCCATTCACAGGGATAAAGATGAATATCCTATCCTAGATTCGAAACTGATAACTACACTTGTTCACATACATGCAATTTGTTCTCAACTGTTGTACACATCTGTGCGAGTTGGAAAATTACAATTTACCCTTTTAATCATGTTCATCTGATATGCATTCTTAGATTGGTTGATATTTCTGGTACAGACTACATATATTTAACTACTAAAATTATAATTTAAAAAAAAATTTAATTTTACGCATTTTGTTTGGTGGTTTCAAATTAAAAATATCAACACAAAATAAAATGAAACTATTTTTTTAATTCTACCAATTAAAAATTAAGGCTTACAGTAGAGAAAATTTAGTATTTATACAATTTGATTGCAGAATAGGAAAAGGGGTTACAATTCAATATAAATTTATATTTTAAGTTAATTATGCTGTTGATATGACTATAACCCCAACTAATTTTAACACATTATACGTAATATAAGTGTTGTAGTAAGACTATTAATATCACATAAAAATAAATCTGAGATTGGGTTCGAAATCTTCTGAATCAAAATAATTGATATTAAATGATGAATATTGTATCCAGCATCTTAATTTTTACTTTTTATTCTTAATTTTTATCCTAAGGAATTGTCAGAATTATTATGATTTTTGTTTACCAACCTAGTTTTAAACTTTTCAAGTATTTAACTAATGGAATTAAAGATAGACCCAGTTTCATAGCTAACTGGGAGTAAAAAGGAAGCATTTTTTTCTGAATAGCTTGCTGTTTTTAAATAATAAAAATAAAAATAATTTTGCTGTGTAGAATAGGATATTTATACTTTTATTATTTATTAGAATATAACATAGTTAACAAACACTTAGGACATATTTGAAGATAAAACAACTATAAATTTCAAAATTATTTCCTAAGTGGTATTTTTTAGCAGCAAATTTAACGGAATGTTGAATAATTCCATAATACAAAATGCACAGTTATTTGGATCATTACCACAGCATTTAAAATATGTGTATTTTAACAAAGTTAAAAATTGACTGATGGTTAATTGCAGTAATAGACGACGCATAGTGGGTTCGTGCAAGCTTTAGGTGTTTGCGCTTGGGCTGTGCAAATATTGATAAAATTCATTAAAAATTAACTGTCTTATCACGGTTGTAAATTTATAAAAGGGCTGAAAGGTGACATGTTAAGACACATAGTTTGTAAGTTTTTAAGTAAGGTTGGTTGTCAAAAGGTGACAAGTGAGGTTGGTAGTCGAATTTCTGCAAAAGTATTGTGTGGAATATAATAAGAAGTTCAAAATGGCAGGTATATTGCCACTGAAACAGTCTGAAGAAGGTATGCTTAGTATAAGTCTTTTAACATAATTTACTTGAATGATAATGAACATACAGATGCTTAGTATGCCAAGTATTTCAACATAATTAAGTCGTAAGATAATGAATATAGAGATTTTGTTTAGGCAAGCCAATTTTTCATAATTTCAACTAAAATACATTTCACAGATTTTACAGCGGTGCCCATTCTCGCGATGCACAAAACAGGAGAAGGTTTTCAGCTTAAATTTGATGTCTTTGAGGAAATTTTTGACAATGTTCGAGATACACCAGTTGCTATTATAAGTTTGGCTGGACCTTTTCGAAAAGGAAAGTCGTTTATGCTAAATTTACTCGCTGCTTACTTACTTGAACACCAGGTTAGTATAAGGTTGTGTCTAAACATATTATTTCAGCAATTCTTTAACTACATTTATTTTATACAGTCGCAACATTGGTACAAAGACGGAGAAAAGATTCTTCCCAACGTTTTTGGTTTTCGGGGAGGCACCCAAAGAGATACAGTTGGGGTTCATATTACGAAGAGGCCATTCATGCTAAAAGACAACATGGGACAAGTATGATTAAATTGATTTTCGTATTAATGTCAATTTAAACTGTAATGACAACATATTAACAGGATGTAGCAGTGTTTTTAATGGATACCCAAGGAATGTTTGACATGAGAACCACTGCAAAAGACTGCTCAATTATATTTGCTTTGAGCACCCTTCTAAGTTCAGTTCAAGTCTACAACTTATCAGGTCAAATTCAGGAGAATGATCTACAACATTTACAGGTTTACTTGTTTTTTTTTCGACCAGTTATGTAGAAAAAATATATAGACAGATTTAAGTGTACACACATAAATGAATATTGATACTGCTCCGTGAAAATAAGTAAGAAAACTTTTTCAGGTGTTTACAAACTACGCAAAGTATATAGCTGACAAAAAGCGGTATGTTAATGCTTCAACTGCACCATTTCAAGTAAGAAAATGGACTAGCTTTTAATAGTGCCCTTGTAAAATACGGTTCATTAAAACAGGGCCTTTTGTTTTTACTTCGAAACTGGGAACAACCAGATTTTGACTTTGGATTTAAAGGAGGTGCTAGGTACTTGGATACAGTAATGGAAGTTCACATTAAAGAAAACAAAATGGTTCGTCAAAGCTTGAAAGACTCCTTTTCAGATGTTTGTTGTACACTTGTCCCACATCCAGGAAATACGATTGCAAGACGGGGAAAAGAGAAATCTGATGTTCATTTTAGAGGTAAATTTCACCCACTTAGGTATTCTCAATATGCATAAGAATATGAAACGAAATTAATAGTTGCAAATGTTGCAGATATTGATGAAGATTTTATTACCGAGGTCAATGCTTTAGCCCAGTACTTGTTCACGACAAAAAGTCTCATCACAAAGAAGCTTAATGGTTGTGTACTCACGGGAGAAGGGCTTATTGATCTCGCAATTGAATACACGAAAATACTTAGCGACGGAAAAATGCCCAAAGTTAATACAATAGTGAAGGTTAATTTGAATGATAAACTTCTTAATGCTATGCTTAACTAGTGAATTCACATTACAGAGCTCTGAAAAGGTTTCTTTTTTCGGAAAAATTAAACAATTTGAAAGTGAGTACAAGATGAACATGCAGAAAAAGGTTAATTTGTTTGTACAATATGTATATAAATAAGTACTCATATAAAATTAAATTTGAGGGTGTGTTTTATCTACTATTAATTGTAAAACAAATTCGGTTTAGAAAATGTGCTTTATGTTTTTGTAATTGGAAGCTTCGAGGCTGTTGGTTTTACTATTTAACAACAACTTTTTTTTTGAGATATTATGGTAATTTACAGGTTGTTATTGAAGTTTTACACACCTGTTGACAAAGGTACCATGAGATGTTCATGGTCTATCTACGTTGCGTTTTTAGTTACGCTTGATATATGGTACCGTTTGTAAAAATTTCCAATATGATAAATTATTTTAGGCAGACTGAAGGACAACCCAAATTTTGGTTAACCCAAATTTTGATTTATTTTAATTTTGGTTTATAAGTCAATTTTCTATTTTACACAGATAAACATTAATACCCTATCTTAATAACCACTTTAATTGTTATTAATTTAAGATTCTCCAAATATTTAACCATGCACATTTCATGCAGATTGGTAGTACAGCCATTGACCCTTTATGGTTAAAAGATTTCCATGAGGAATGCTTGGCAATAGCGAGAAAACAATTTCAAAAACATGATGTACTTGAGGACGCTGAAGAGAGCAAAGCAAACCTGGAACAGATGGAAACTAACATTGGAATCATGCGAATCTCTTTAAATGCTGAAAATAATGCAAAGATAGTATGTCATTGAGAGTTTAGAACTAAGTAGTATTCTGAAAATTTTAAAATTCATATATATTCCTCAATAGTCTAAAACTAGAATGGACAGCTCTGTGCTCTTATCATATATTGAGGTTTTTAAAACTGTCAGATTCTATTTAATTCAATAATGTAAACTGTTCAATTTTTAAGTTATATAAAAGCCCCATGCCGAGTCATGTGTATTACATAAATAAACTTTATTTGTTTACAGGAGCAGGTCATGACTCAGCTTGATGAAATAATTGCTAAAGCTGCAAAAGTGTACTACCGTGAGTTGGAAGAGGTAAGCAATTGCTGAAACCTGTTTGAAAAGCTTGGTGGGTTAGTGCATTGCCTTTTAACCACATGGTTGCAGGTTCTATCTAAACTGTTTGCTAGCTAGTCAATTGTGCTCTTGGTCAAGGAACTTAGTATCACCTGAAACCAAATAGTTTCTACTAAAACTAGAGGAAAGTTTTAATGCTACAAAATACTGCAATAACCTTGCTAAACCAACTGTGGGCACTAGAATATCTGACGGTTGCCCATGTGATATCGGACCTTGTGTTTATTTATTTAAGGGAATAAACAAAATATTCCATTCTGTCCCTTCCTTAGGGATATTAAGTGGTTTCACTTAATATTGTGAAATTGCTGGAGCATCACCTTTCAGTCGAAGGGTTGCAAATTCGAAACTGTTCGCTAGCTAGTCGGTTGTGTCCTTGTGTCTCCAATGCACTAAGTGACATTGTTCTAAGCCATTGGATTAATGGGTTCTACCAAATTGAAGAAACGTGTCTATCATATACAACACACTGCAATAGCTCCGGTAACTGAATGATGGGCGCGAGGTGATCTGAAGATTGCATGTGTGTTAACCCCTTTGGTTTTCCCAGTCACGGGGATAAACATAAAAATATTATCCTGTCCTCATTGTATGAGTATAAATTTCATAAAGGAATCTTCTTAATAATAATAATATGAAATCCACCTTTGTGAAATATGTTTTGGTAGTTTGCCCAGGAAAAGTACGTGCAAAACTTATCAAGCGCAACAGAAATTGCATTGAGAAAGGCTCTATCAACATATGAAAAGTCTACCCGGGACTTTGACCAGCAGTGGGTGAACAAGAAAAAAACGGATCTAAAAATTGAAATCGAAATTAAACGGACGGAATTTGAAAGTGAAAATGAATCACTTAAGGTATACAACTATATGACTAAAGTTGTAAAATTCTTATGCTTGTGTAATAGCAGATTTGGTGCTTAAACTTAGGTAAATTATGCAAAATTACTAAAACAAACACACATGTTTATAACACCTGTTGTGCTTAAAACCCTAACTGGTAAAATGAGACAACCTTGTTCTATTATGCCAATTAACTGCTACATATTAACTTATTTTTTGTTCATCACAGGCAGTCTCTGAACTCTCTCTGTCATTGGTAATACAAGAGGCAGAGCAAAAGTATTTGGATAAAATGGAAAAGGTATAAACTTTAAAGTTATTATTTAGATGTTTTTAGTGATCATCGCAATATATACTCGACCGAAAAGGGATAAATTAATGAAAACTTGGATTAATTGACAAAAAAACTAAATTTCTTAAATTAAAAGTACAATGATATTAGCTAGACAACCTTAATATAACCACAGCCAAGTAACCTTAAAATAACACCCTATCAGTTAATAACACAACGTTCTGTTTGTTTTGCAGGCACTGGGGCAGGAAAACTGTGATGTGATGCAAGCCCACGATGTCAGCTTTGTCGCAGCATTGAAAGTTTTCAACAGCTTCGATTTTGGGTCAAACACCGGTTATGAAGGAGACACCAAAAAAAAATTAAAACACACATTAATGGAACAGTTTTACATCTTTAAAAAACGCCACGAAGCAAGTATTAAATAGAACATTTGGCTATCCTATGATTTTGTTTGGTATTCCGTTGTGTAGGATATTCAAGTTTATCCCCAGTGAAGGGGAAAACGCAAGGGGTGTTAACAACATATGGGAAATCGTCAGATTACCTTACGCCCACTGTTGGGTTACCAGACTATTACACTGTATTTGGCATGATTTAGACCTTTCTATAATATTAGGGTAGGATATTCATGTTTATTCCCATGAATGTGAAAACCAAAGGGGTTAACCCACAGACAACCGTCAGATCACCTCGCACCCACTGTCGAGTTACCGGAGCTATTGCAGTGTGTTGTATATAATACCCATGTTTATTCAATTTGCTAGAATCCATCAATCCGCTGGCTTTAGGCACTGTCTGTTAAGTGACTTGCTCAAGATGACAACCGACTAGCTAGTGGCCGGTTTCATACCTGCAACCCTTTGACTGAAAGGCGACGCACTGAACCACCATACTAATCTGCGGGGTATTGATAGAACCTATTATTTACCGGACAATGGTAGAACCTATTTTTTCATTGGATTCAGGCAATATATGTCAAGTGCCTTGCCCAAGGACACAACCAACTAGCTGGTGACCAGTTTCGAACCTACAACCCTTCTGCTGAAAGGAAACGCACTTATCAATTAAATTAATTTGGCGGACATTAAAGTTTAAAAGGTTAAAGCTTGTTGAGCGGTAATAATATGATAATATCACCAGGATGCCCAGGAACACCATGTATTGGACGTATTACAAAAAGCAGCAAACCAATACACAAATTATATCACAGAGGTATGCGTAAATGTTATTACATGATCAAGACTGCTTGGTTTTAATTTTAACACAGTTTACGTTGTTGCATGATTTTAAAAGCATGTACTGCTTGGTTTAAATTTTACATAGTTTACATTATTTTATGATTAAGCATGTACTGATTGGTTTAAATTCTAACACAGTGAATTTTAAAAGACAGGTGGCGAGCAGTATATGGCAGAGGTGGATCTTGATCGCATGCATAAGGAGGCAGCAAAAGTGGCCATGGGTGTGGTACACAATGTTTCAGGTCGCGGAGATGAATTCCTTGCGCTATGCAAGAAGAAAATTGAAGCGTTATTGGTGGAAGAAAAAAGATCCCTAATCATTAAAAACAATTATTTGAAGGTAACCCTAAAACGGCGACGTGTTTACATGCAAGTAGGCTCGTGGGTTGACTGTGTGAAAAATGAACTCCAACTGCTAATCAATGTTTGCTGTTACTTGCTCCATACAAAACAGTGTTGGGTTAGTCTGTGGGGTGGCGAATAAAACATGATTATCGAAACGAGCTTAAGTAAAAGATACTTGTAAAAGTAAACGATAATACATATTCAAATTGATGTTTGTGCCGTTACCCAGTCCTGCATGGGTCACTTTACTCCATATTTTTTTAGGTTTAAGTGTCATAAATGGTTTTTCGGTGAAGACCTATACTTATGCTAAATATTTAATTAGTTTTTTCCTTTTTTATATAGAAGTCCTGTTGCCTGTTTTTATTTTGGAAACCAAAACTAAACAGTCAACACAACATATGCCACTGTTTAAACAACTTGTTTGCTTTCAGCTTGCAGCACAGCACCAGTTCATTGTTCAACGAAAATCTCTGGCCAAAGTTTATTATGATGGAATGTTGCAGGTTGGTACTTTATCACGTTGACAAGTAAATTATAGTACCGTTCGGGTATTACGAATAAAAATGAATACTTAACCATTATCCCACTAGAGCTAGACATGGTGTTTTCG
>CH002626.1:584560-597166 GCA_000149265.1 Ciona savignyi
CTGTAAATATATCAAATAATAATTAATTGGTATATCTGTAAATATACCAAATAATTATAATTTGGTATACATGTAAATATATTAAATAAACATAGATTGCGGTGTAACTGTAATATTTTTTGTACCAATTAGCTTCGTGGGTTGTGTAAATTGTATTTTAGCAAAAGGGAGCATAAAAGCTAGTGTTATATTTGTATTATTTAAATTTTATAATGGAAAATGAAAATAAACATCTAACAGGCAGATATGACAACACTTCTTGATGAGAAAGTTGATGAAGCTGGAAGAGTGTACTATGAAGAGTTGGAAATGGTAGGAATGGGAGGCTTGTGTCAGTACATTACATGGGGTAGAATGTGTTGTGTGCCTGATTTATATATCCATGCTCCCACTACACAGAATGCATATGTCATGGAGATTACATAGACATCATAAAACAAGTACTCAGAATAGGAGCTTTTACTGTTACAACACAACAGAATAGTTACTGTTCAACTAGTTAAATTAATGTGTACATTATTAACATTAACGATAATACCAGGCTTATTGCTTTTTGCCTTTGTTGCACAATTATCTCAGTTAAATTGCACTTTCTTGTCCTCGGTAAAGTACCTTAAATTATTTTCTAAAGCTATTAGAATTTTATGTACTAGATGTATGCCATGTTATGTTATTTTTATTTCATGATTGATTATAAACTTTGCAAACAAATGATTTAAAACAGATCATTAACATACCTTTTGTTGTTAATATATTATTTTTTATTTTTACAATATTTTTATGTTTTAAATAAATGCAAGTATTCTAGAAATTAGACTATGGGATTCTTTTTATACAAATAGGACAAGTAATGATAAATTTATATTTTATGATATATATAAACAACTGTCCTTCCTAGATTGCTTGTAACCAGTATATTGAGGATATGGCTGCGGCAAAAAGAAATGCAATGGCGGAAGCAACTGCATTCTTTGCACTTGCGACCGAGAATCTTGATAAGTATTGGGTCAACGAAAAAAGACCTGCCTTGAAAATTGAATTTAATAAGCAGCACAGGCAATTTTTAAAAGAAAATGAAACACGCAAAGTAAGTCTCATGTTTACAATTCGTTTTAATAATTTTTTTTTTGGATGGGATATTTATGTTTTATTGTTGTGAATTGAAAACGCAGGGAGTATTTACACCGTCAGATTACCTTATGGCCTTTACAAGGTTACTGAAAATATTGCAGTATGCTGTCACATATGATTAAAATGAATTATCAGTTTTAGTAAAACATACTAATCCAATGGGTTTATGCAAGGCAAGGCAAGTTTCACTAACTTACCAAGCTATTTCACTGGATTTTAGGATGATCAAAGTTCTGTACAATTTAAAGTTCATATTTAGACATGAGCTGCAAATGCAGGTCAAAAAGTTTTTCATATCAGGATGTTTTTATTAATTATTAAATGCTCACTGGACGTGATTAAACAGCCCATGCAGACATATTTCAGCTTGCTGGCACTTGCATTATCAGGCCAGACTTGTTTACTGTTGTTATCTTGTTTAAACAATGAACTATAGCTCTGTAAAGACTATTAATAATGAAAACTAAAACAAGGGAGAATATAAAAAGAGTTCTAACTATTATTTAAAGATTATTGCATTAGATTTAGTGTAAGTGCTGAAATTAGAATTGTGGAATAATTTTGAAAATAAAAATACTGTTGGGGAAAGAAATAAAATTAGTTTCCATCGTTTAATTAACAGTTTTTCTCTTTTATCACCTCAGTGACGTCATCTCTGGCAACATACCTGTGTTAACAACACTTAATATGAACTTAATATAAATGTCTTTTTACCTTTATATCTATCACAGCCTAGCACTGAACATTCATTGTCAATACTTTTTACAAAATCAGTGCAAAAATACCAAGATCTGATGGGACAGGTAACTATGTTATTTCTAGTTTTTCTTATTGTGTTTTTTAATTTTATATTTATGTAATAATTTCATGACAATAGTTGTTCCGTAAATCTGGCCCTGCTTTTGCATCAATGTCATTGCAAGAAATTGTATATTCTTTGAACCAACCTTCTATTTAAAACTGTAAATTGAGTGATCGGAAAAATCACTACACCAATGTTTTAACCGATATATAGGTCATTTATACTTAATTTATGTGTAATTTTCCAGCCAGTCCAGATTGTTAACGTTTTGGCTAATATTCCACATTAATAAATCAAGGTATGAGTTTAATTTTAATTTAACAAGTCAGGATTAAAGTTGTTAATCGTCTGTTATATATATACATTTTTGAATTTAACTTCTCGAGTAATGGTTAACACCAAAATTTCTTGTTTAAATCATAACAAAATAACTAAAACATTTAGTTTTTTCACAGGCAATTGAACAAAGTAGTGAAAATGTAAAATACGAACATGTGCATCGCAAAGCATTAGAACACGCATTGCAAGTTTTTGACAGCTCGCTTATTGGGGCAGACACTGCTTATAAGACAGCTAAGAGAGAACGCTTGGAAGATGAATTATTGAAACAACTTTGCAATTATCAAGAACAAGTAACTGTGACATAGAACTGTATGACTTGTTTAAAAAAAACTTTTTTAAATGAAACATAGAAATTAAAACCTTTTTGATGAAAAACACCTTTTTTGACATGAATATTATTTCATTCTAAAATGTTATAAGTCATAAAAATGTGAATTATAATATGATAATTGTTATCATAATTCCAGTTGTTACTTTTTCACAGTTTGAAACAGATTACCAAGCTATTGTAGAATGGAGGGCTATGGCAAAAGATTGCTACAAATCAACATTTCAGGTGAAATATTGGGAAACACTAACTTTTTCTGAATTTTTTTTAATTACCGTGCATCACTGGCCATTTTATTGTATAAGATTACTGATAGAAATACAAAAATGTTGACCCTTACATGAACAAATCAGTTGTTAAACTAACTTAATTGTAATAGTGCATTATACTTTCTATCATTTTAAATTACAAAACCTATCACCAAGTAAAGTAATAGATTTTTTTACATTTCAGTAATTTTAAACTACAAAATCTTTGTATATGTATAGCTATTAGTTTGGTACTAAATTAAATATACACATAAAAAAATTACACATTATATTTTTTATATATATTTTATTGTTATGAGAAACTGCGGTGAGTGTTCTTACACAGGTAAATAGATTACCACTTTTTGATGCCAGGTTACTGGAGTTATTGGAGTGTGTTTTATTTAAAAGTGATGTTTCTTTAGTTGGTGTTAAACCCAATGATCCACTGGATCCATGAAATGAGTTGCTTGTATAAAAACACATTTGACTAGCTAGGGTACTGTTTCGAATCTGCAACCCTTCGACTGAAAGGCGACACTCTAACCCAGCAAGCTATTTAACCAGACAATTGTCATTTTGCAGGATGTGCAAACAAAATATATGGATGACCAGCACCTGCATGGTTTGCATGTTAAAGCTTTGGAAAGAGCAAAAGAGAGCTTTAGTAAACATGAGACAAAATTGACAGATCACTTTAATCAACATATGAAAGCACTTGAAGAGGACATGATGGTACTATTTGAAAATGTCAAAGAAACAAATTTGAAAAATATGGTAGGTACAAGGGTACAATGTGATATCATTTATTTCACAGACTCATTAAATAAATATTTGACAAATTTTTAAATACGTGATTTGCTTTAACTTGTGTTAAAGTTGCTTGGACTAATTTGTTTACATAAGACTAGTTTACCTGAGTTCGGGTTAAAGCAAGTTTTCGCAAATTGGGAACCTTTGGTGTGGCACCCCTTTTGTTTTTAAAAACATGGTTTAATGACAAGCATGAAATAGTAATAAAACAGAGATTGTTACCATGTTGTGTATGGGAATGCATACAACAATGAAGTGTTTCCCAACATTTTTAAGCTTACTGTACTTGACCAATACTTGTATTTTCTCTTATTAAGACGTATTACACAGTATACCATGCCAGTGTTGCAACATCTTGCTGCATATCTTTGTAATTTAAATGCCACCTAGGGGGCGGTGGGAAACACTGATTTATTCAGCTGATATACAAACAAATCACACTGGTTTGTTTAGCATTAGCTTGTCCAACCATCAGGTTACACTTTAAATGATCATAAATTCAAGGATTACTGTTTGTCTGCTTGGCACGACTGTTGACTGTGATAACAGAACTATTGTATATGCTAATGAACAATATGAGTATAAATATTCAATTCTACAGTATCCGTACAATAAATTCTTTATATTTCAATAAATCTTTTTGTCATTTAAAAACAGAAAGCCATCCAGAACTATTTTATATGCTAATGAATAATATGAGTATAAATATTCAATTCTACAATATCCATACAATAAATTCTTTATATTTCAATAAATCTTTTTGTCATTTAAAACAGAAAGCTATCCAGAAAAAACTGCATCCTTTCTACCCCAAATTAGAAGCTGATTATTTGGAAAAGTTGTATGAGGTAAAAAAAAATGCAAATTGTCAATTAGTTACATTATTTCTGACTTGATTTGTTCAGGTTATCAGGAAACGATATGCAAACATTAACACTGTAAACGCACGACACGAAAACTTTAAGGAAGCAATAAAAATCGAAGTTGAAAAGATCGTTCCCTCTGGAAACCTTCGCCAAGAAATCATTCAGCGATGTGTTGAACGCTTGGACGCGAAGTATAAAGATGCGAAAACTGAAACTGCTAACTTTGGAAAGGGGATGTTGGGAATGCCTGGTCATGTGATCGGATTAGGGTTTAAGACTGTGGTTGGAGCATTTATTGGTCTTGGGAAAGCACCTAAGACGAAACTTGATTTATCTCTAATCCCCTCAGTCAAATACTTACGGAGTCTAGGACTAGGTTGGTAAACTAAAACCATAATAATTATGATAATTCCTTAGAAACAATACCAATCATTTAATATTAATTATTTCAATTCATTCAATTTTAAACCACTGTGAAACTATATTTTTGTGATCTGACGATTGCCCGTGTGTTAACCCCCTTGGTTTCCCCATTCACTGGGATAAACATGAATATCCTATCCTATCATTTATATGGCATAATGTAAGGTTTATTGCCTCTTCCAATTTTTCCTTTTAAAACCGTGTATAGCTACTGATGTATTTTAACTAGTGTAGTTTTGCCTTTACTCCTGGCTTCTTTTTTCAATATAACTGTGTTATCCTTTTTTAATGTAACAAAGATGTGAAAATATAAACTAAACCTACCTAGCTAAACTCTAGAACAGAGAAATGAAATGCCATAAAAGTATTTTTTTTATTATTTTAGCAGTTGAATATACGAACACACCCAGCAAAGAAGAAATGCCAAAGTTTGATGTGGACAGTACGGGAAACACCGATCTTGGTTGTAAGAATATCCTTTATAAGAATAAAAAATTAAGATGACGAATAAAAAACCCACCATTTAATATTAAAATTTCCAGGATTCATTATGAAACTGAAATATTTTTCTTTATAATAATAGAATTACTATAAAATTAATGTTGTATTGTATAATATGTGTTTAAAAAAATTGTTAAGATTCCTTTTATATAATTGTCCAACCGGTTAGTCTGGCGGTTTAGTGCGAAGCCTTTTAACCGAAAGGTTGCAGGTATGAAACTGGTTGCCAGCTAGTCGATTGTGTCTTTGGGTAAAGCGCTTAACGGAAATTGCCTGAACCCACCGGATGAATGGGTCCTAGTAAATTGAGAAAAGGTATGAATAATACACAACACACTGCAATGGGCGCGAGGTGATCTGACGATAGCCCGTGTGTTAACTCTCTTGGTTTTCCTATTCACAGGGATAAACATAAATGTTTTATCCTATCCTATTAACAGCACAATTAGCTAAAAATACAAATTTGTGTGAAATTGTCTATCTTGCATAAAAGTTGGATAGGCCTAACCAATAATTATTTTTTCTTCTTTGTGAGTCTCAATATCGAATTGGTAGAATAAAAAATAAAGTTTAAAAATTA
This sequence comes from Ciona savignyi, assembly GCA_000149265.1. Lineage (NCBI taxonomy): Eukaryota > Metazoa > Chordata > Ascidiacea > Phlebobranchia > Cionidae > Ciona > Ciona savignyi. The sequence goes on from CH002626.1 coordinate 590,595, forward strand.
AGTTTAAAATTATCTCAAATTTTATTATTATTTTTTGAATAATGTGAGGTTAATAGCCATGACAATTTTCTTCTTTAAAGCATGTGTATCTATCTACTCACGTGTTTTAAGTAGTTTTGTCTTTTTTCTGCTATGTGTGTATCTACTCACATGTTTAAAGTAGTTTTGTCTATTTTTCTGGACCATATTTTCTATAATCCCTCTTTAATGTATCAAAAAATGTGGAACAGTGAAGTGAAATGCCAAAAAAGTATTTTTTTTTATCATTTTAGCAGTTGAAAATCCAAAAACACCCAGCAGTGAAGAACTGCCCCAGCTTGAGGAAGACAGTACAGTAAAAATCGATCCAATTAAAATTGCATATCAAAGGCTTATGGAGAAAAAAGTAAGTGGCTCTCTGGCAAAAGCCAATTAGCAAAAATGTTTACAATTATTAAAACCAAAAGTGTATTTCCTTTATTCTATTTGTAAGATTGCAACATTTTTACGCATTAATGACGGTACTTGTATTATGCTTATAACATTATGTTTAAATTATTAAATATAATCAAGTTTTGCTAGTTTTAGTTGTCACGTACCCTTTTTTTTAATATTTGTATTTTTTTTAATGACATTTTACTGACTTTTTCTTTTGGAGCCTTTCGCATTTTATAATTTCTTGTATTATAATTTGTTTAATATTTGTTAATACTAGGTCAAAAATAAATAAAGTAACAAACTAATTTTAGTCCACATTAGGTTTGTCTAAGCAAGTGGAAATTTAAAATCCCCAAAAATGTATCATTACACTTTTAAAAAAATAGTCATTGTTATATAAACAAAAAGTTCTATTACTGCACTCTAATAGGATTTTAACCAATAAATTAATAAAAAAACATGCAACATGCAGATGGTGAATGGGGCACTTAATCCATTGCGTTTGGAAATATTGCACGATGAATACTTAGCTATTGCAAAGGAACAACTGCAAATGTACAATGTGGACATGAAAGAAGATGGTGAAGCAAGTATGAAACAGATGGAAATTGAGATTGGAAGCATGTATACTGAATTTTCCGCGAAAAACAATGCAAAGATAGTATGTCATACTGAATTTTTTCACTCTTTCTTTGATATTTTTAATAAGTTTTAGTAGCTAAAAAATGCAATGGTATATTCCGATTAAAATTTAGTTAACTTACATTACTGTCAATTTAACTGTTTACTTACTTTACTGCATACTTATTATTCTACTGATGAATACTAATATATTGACATTTTAGTGTGACATCATGAAATGTATCAGCAAAGCGATTGCCAATGCCGGAATGGAGTATTACAATGAGTTGGAACGGGTACGTGTACTGGGCACCATCTACACTCTTTTTGTGCAACTAACCGTAAAAATTACCCTTTTTGTGCAGTTTAATAATTACACTCTTTGTGCAACTAACTATAGAAATTAAACTTTTTTGTGTAACTAATTATAGAAATTACATTTTTTTGTGCACCTAACTGTAGGAATTATACTTTTTTTTCTGCATCTAACTAAAGAAATTACACTTTTTTTGCAACCAACTGTAGAAAATACACTTTTTTGTGCAACCAATTGTAGAAAATACCCTTTTTTGTGCAACTAACTTTAGAAAATACACTTTTTTGTGCAACCAATTGTAGAAAATACACTTTTTTGTGCAACCAATTGTAGAAAATACCCTTTTTTGTGTAACTAACTTTAGAAATTACACTTTTTTTGCAACCAATTGTAGAAAATACACTTTTTTGTGCAACCAATTGTAGAAAATACCCTTTTTTTGCAACCAACTGTACAAAATACACTTTTTTTGTGCAACCAATTGTAGAAAATACCCTTTTTTGTGCAACTAACTTTAGAAAATACACTTTTTTTGCAACCAACTGTAGAAAATACCCTTTTTTTGCAACCAACTGTACAAAATACACTTTTTTGTGCAACCAATTGTAGAAAATACCCTTTTTTGTGCAACTAACTTTAGAAAATACACTTTTTTGTGCAACCAATTGTAGAAAATACACTTTTTTGTGCAACCAATTGTAGAAAATACCCTTTTTTGTGCAACTAACTTTAGAAAATACCCTTTTTTGTGCAACTAACTTTAGAAATTACACTTTTTTTGCAACCAACTGTAGAAAATACCCTTTTTTTGCAACCAACTGTACAAAATACACTTTTTTGTGCAACCAATTGTAGAAAATACCCTTTTTTGTGCAACTAACTTTAGAAAATACACTTTTTTGTGCAACCAATTGTAGAAAATACCCTTTTTTGTGCAACTAACTTTAGAAAATACACTTTTTTGTGCAACCAATTGTAGAAAATACACTTTTTTGTGCAACCAATTGTAGAAATTACACGTTTTGTGCAACTAACTGTAGAAATTACATATTGTTGTTGCAAGTAACTGTAGAACTATCACTATTTTATTAAACCAACTGTAGAATTATACTTTTTGTGCAACTAACTGTAGAAATTACATTTTGTTGCTGCAATCAACGGTAGAAATTACATTTATTGTGGAACTAACTTTGGAAAATACACACTTTTTTTTTGCAACCAACTCTAGAAATTACACTTTTTGTCACCTAACTGTAGAAATTACGGCTATTGTCATTGATTTTGTTTTCTAGATTTCTGAAGGCGAGTACATCGATGACCTGACCAGAGCCAAAGAAGTTGCATTGCAAAAAGCAAATGCCGCATTTGAAAATTCCACACAGGAATTCGATAAGCACTGGGTTGACAAAAGGAGATCAGAACTGCAAAATGAGTTTTTCGAGCAACAAGAAAAATTCGAGAAAACAAACGCAACTCGATGCTGCAACAGCACAGGATTTTAGTTTATTTGTTTCACATGACATAACTATTGTCATCACTAAACTGCTAAAATTGCTTTTAAAAATTTAAAAAATAAAAATTGTTTATTTTACTGATATAAATTTATGTTACACAAAGAGTGTATAAGGGTTTTGCTTAACAAAAAAAAACAATAATTTTTCGATTTCATTCCTAAAATGATGAAATAGACATATTTAAAATGATTATTTGTGGGTAAATAAATCCTTCAAAATAGAAGTAATTAAAACATTAGATATTCCAAAATGGAATTAAAAGATAAAGTAATCACTGTTGTAACATTTATACGCACTTTGTCATTTTAGCAATTTGTCAATACTAATTAACTATGCAATGATATACCTGTGCAATGTTCTCATTATAAATTGACAATTGTTGTGTGCTTTGAGCTATTTAAGGTAATCTTAAAAGGATAGCTTATTTCTAATTATGGGGCTACATTACTCGTTACTAAAATTCCATTTAATCTGTTTTTCAAACTTTTTTGTGCAATTGTGTTTTAATTCAGTAAAGATTAAATGTTGTTGCTTATATGGATTTTTTTGTGTTGTTTTTTTTGTTTGGATGTATGTTTCTGTTTCTTTTTTAATTATATATTTATTAACAACGTATGTACTATCTTATCAAACACAAATTAAAAACACTTTATAACAATGTCTATTAGTTCTGTCATTGCAGTAGTTTTTAATGAAACAAATGTTAAAATATATATTACTGCAACAATCAGGAAAATCTTTGTATTGAAGTTCAAAATATTGATTCATTTTTAAAGTTCATTTCTTTTTATCGCTCTTATTTCTTCCCCTTTTTCTGTAAATATATGCGAATCTACTTATTCAATTCTACAACAGTGTACGTTTTCTGATTATATATATGTATTTATAAGGTTGATTTTGTAATTGGGTGCATCATAAATAAAAGTGGTACATCAAATGCCAATGGCATATATCATGTATAATACATCTGTTTTTTTATAAACCTGCACACTGACCACACTGGCATTGCAGACTTTATCAGTTTAAAGTTCACATTGCATAGCTTGTATTTAAATTATAAATAAATTTTCTAAGCATGGAATGTGCAACAATATATGTATGGACTATGCACTTTAAACGGAAATATTTTGTTTGTTTAACAACCTATGTTAAACTGCTTTATTGTACATTTTTCAAAACCTAATATTTAGAAGATGGCTTCGCAAATTTATTCTTTAAATGTTAAAAGTAAGAAACATAAAAACAAATTTCTCAGAATACCTATTGTTAAGTTGGCACAGCTACTGTATTGTGTTCGAATGTTGTACATTAAAAAGACCTTATTTAATTACTATTATATATATATACCTAATATACTGGTATATTAGAATTATATTCTTTTTTTGTCATATCTGTTTCAATAAAACAACAGGAAATTAAAGAATATAATAGGATATTCATGTTTATCCCTGTGAATGGAAAAGCATAAGGAAAACAGCGCTAATACACAGGCAATTTTTATCACCAAAAGTGTACAAACTAAACTTTTGACCTGATAAGATCAGCTGCTACTATTTGTAGGAGGTGGTGGTTTAATTGTTCGTAAACAGTATTTACAGGTATTTGTATGGTTATGTTATGTATATATGCTTTTAGCTATGCTATTGACCCAATAAATGCAGTTATGTTTAATCATAGCCCACATACCGCAAATATGAATAATAGTATATTAAGTGTACAAACTGAACTTTAAACTGATAAGATTGTGTGCTAACAAAATACCAATGTACTTGTATGGTTAGATTATGTAAATATGCTATTTGGTAATGATTCAGAAATGATATTTATGCTTAATTGAGTGCAAACCAACAATAATAAATGCATAAAGGCACACATTTAGCTCAGCAGTTAATCTGTAATATGTACTTTTGGTGATAAAAATATTTTTATTTTTGTGATTTATATAATAAATTTATCTTAATTGTGGTAATAGATAAAAAATGTTGTAATAAGATTTATTATTTTGTCATTAAGTCCACCCATTAAGTTTGATGGGTTAGTGTGTCAACTTTAAGCTAAAGGGTTGCATTGAAACTGGCAGCTAGCTAGTTGGTTTTTAGACATACAATTAAGATGGTGGTCCCCCACTTTTGCTCGAATTTATTCTGTGCTTATTATTATCTTTTAAAATATACCTTCTGCTTATCATTACACAGCCAACATAAATAAAGATTTAATTGCTCTTCTTAATTCGCAATGTTGAAAGACAACCACAAAAAATAAATATAATGTGACGATGTTGTTTTAAAGGTTTGATGGCTTTGATACAAATTGTATGTAATACATTGCTTTATTACTTTATTTTTTCAACTTTTCGAACAAATATATAGATTAGGTCTGTTCAACTCTACAGGTTTTTCGCTATGTGAAAACATTGACTATACAGATTTAGTCTTAACTATACAGACTAATTATACAGGTTTTTCGCTATGTGCAAACATTGGTTGTTTATTTTTGGGGAAAAATCAAACCAAAACATTATTTGGGCAAAAAGCACGGCAGACATAAAATCTGATATAAAATTCCCAAACCAGTTAACTCAGTTAACATGGAGCATTTTCGACACACAACAGTGTAGAAAAAGAGAGAAATTAAATCGATATTGGGAACTTCATTTTAAAGATTTCATGACCGTTGCAGTAACATACAATTTTTATTACATTTTTTTATTAAAAACTACTGTAATGAGGGTTTGATAGATGCTGTTTTTAAGTGTTTTCACCTTATTTTTGATTTTTAATGTACATATATTGGTTATTAATATTAGTGAAAAACGAAACTGAAAAATATGTCACAATGAAAGATATAATAACACTGACAATTTCCATATGGAACAAATCTAATCATTACTGAATTAAAACACACAACACAGATGCACAAAAACAGTTTGAGCAACACAGATTGAATGAAATTCAATACAGCTTAGTAACGAGTAATGTAGACCAATAATAAAGAAAATCCTTCTTTTTGGCTGAATTTTGACAGCTTAGACCACACATTATTTTATAATGTGGACAGTGTGGAGGTATATCATTGCATAGTTAAAATATAGATAAAATTATAGAGTGCTGATATATGCGAGAACACTGTTTTGTTTAATATTTTGATTCCATTTTCTTATATCTAAAAATAAAATATTTTGTATAAACATTGCAGTACATTGCACAAAAATGATAATACATTTACAGTTATATAGAAAAAAAAACGGAAAAACTATAGAAAGTAAACCAAGTCAGTAACTTTACACGATTTGACGGGAAAAATTTACATGTTAAACATTAGGTAAATAAATTAAAAGACTAAATAATTTGAAAATATTCTTGATTTAAACAATTCAAAATTTTTACAGCGGAGAAAAATAAGTAATATTTACTAAATTTTGATGCAAAGAAAAAAAGAGTTTAATTGCACACAAATTTGGTGTTTTAGTTAATTATAACTATAATACCAACTATTTTTTAACACATATTTTATGCAATATTAGTTTTGTAGTAAGCCCTATAAGATCACTCAAAAATAAGTCAGTTTAAGATTGGTTCAAAATTTTATAAATCAAAAGCGTGTTTAGCATCTTAAATTTGTTTTGTTCTTTTAAAAAAATTGTCATAATTATCAAAGCAGTACTAGACTCCGTAAGTATTTGACAGAGGGGATTACAGATAAAT
>CH002625.1:0-12672 GCA_000149265.1 Ciona savignyi
CCCTTATTTTTCAATTATCTGCTTGGATAAAGAAGTTCTTAAAGTTGCACTTGATGTACTGGGTTGATCACTATGTTTAAAATCATAATCAGAAAAATTAAAAATTGTTGGAACTGCATTTTTCACCAAGCGGTTTGTTTTCATCATCTTGGCCACTCCATTGGAGTCAAATACACTTTTACTATGATAATCCTTGTCACAAATATGTGCACTACACACTGCGGTTCTTTTTCTAGGTTGTTTAGAACGCTTGCATTGTTGTATCCATTGCTTTATCCGTTTTTTGTCGTTGTGAGGAAATCGATGAAAGAGCACAGGTGGATTGGAATTTCGTGTGCTGTAATAGGAATTTGTACATCCCGGAGCAAAACAATATGCTCCAATCACTCTTCCTTCCTTCTCAGTGGCTTAACTTTAGGCATTTTACAATATCTAATCAAAAGAACTAAATTGAAAAAGTGGTATATTCTTATTTGGGTAGTTAAGTAGAGATCTATTATATATATTCTTCACTTACGTATCTGAGTGCTTGCTGTGTACTTATTGTCGGACTACACATCGGCTACTGTGCATTAACTGGTTTATGTAATAAGTGGTATTCTCAACCAGTAGGCTAATGCTCAGTTTCAATAACAGCAGACATCAAATGCACCACATAGACAACAGCAAAACATTATACAAACAGCCAAGGTAAACCATGAAAGAAATAGGCTTTTCCCACCGCATAGTCTAGCCTTTGCTTGATGGCTGGTTTATTTCTATAAATTGCTGGCAGTTACAGTTTAATGCATTCTGTTCTAGTTTTCTTGTTCTGTCTTCACTTTTATGATTTATGATATAAATTGCTAAGACTTATTATTCTAAAGTCATTTAAATACGAGACCTGTATACCTCAGCATTCAGCTTAGGTCCAGGACCGTGCAGGCCTTAATGACCGCGCTTAAAGTAAGCTGTCACCATGTACATTGGTTCAGTAGGGCTATATAACAAGTGTTATGCTAAGTCTCCATGAAAAAAAACAACAAAAATACAACGCTCCTGCAGGCGTTTCTGTTACTAATTCACCTCTAAACTGTCACATGATTGTATACAATGCATATAGGCACGAAATCTCAACAACGTCAATGACGTAATACGGGAAATCCCCTAACATAAAATGAAATGCATATTTGCTCATAACTTTTTAAGAAAACAATATCGGAGGAAACTGATTTGATTTTTGAAATCAGCGTATTATTTTTCATTTATTAAGACATTCTTAAAATCGACTTCAGTTCCCCTTTAATACAACAGATACATTAGAAAATGCAGACATTAACTTATTTTCATTTATGAATTTAAACATTTGTATTGCTATGCTGCACTCGCGGTGTTAAAATTGTGCTGCTTCAACAATGCAGAAAAATGAATCATCTCACTTTGAATCTGCTTGATGAGTCAAGTGATGTGCCATCAGATCTACTTTTTCTTCCAGTCGTACTTTTCTTTTCCCGTGAAGTATCGCTGGCATAATGACAACAGCCGCTTAACACTTTGCCCTTTTCTTCAAATTCTTTGAACTGGGTTCTTAATGTCTGAACAAATGTTTCTAGACCCTGTAGTAAATTTGTAGCTGTATTCAATGTCATTTTACTGTCCTGTAGCGCCTGGCTGGTCTTGTGGAACCGTTCCAGTACGCAAGACCACAATTCGAGTAGAATTACCGGTTTCGAGCTTTTTCATTGATATGATAAAGCCCTTGGCTGTTCGCTTAGTTTGCAATTGTTCGTCTTCGTCGTCAGATATCGCTTGCAAGACCTGAAGAATTGCTTGGTAACCTTTTCTTAACGCATTTATGGCATCGTGTCGCGCCCACCAACGTGTATTAGATAAAGGCTTAATTGTTGGCAAGTGAAGTGGTTTCAGTGCATCAATAAGAAGGTTCCATCTGTGCGTTGAAGATGAAAAGAAAGCTCACTTTTCGACAAGGTTCAGGGAATGCGCAACACAAGGAATGTATTTTGCTAAGTGATTGTGTTCTTTCTTTTATGACAGCTTGCATACCTTTGTATTTCCCGCTCATGTTATAAGCGTTGTCATAGGATTGTCCTCTGAGATCTTTTAAACTAACTTCCTTGTCTTCTATAAAATCCAAAAGATTTTGAGCCAACTGGGAACCAGTGTGTCCACGACAAATCGTTCCACGGGACAATCAGGAAGAACGTACCGAAAAAAAAAACTATAGTTAACTGGTCAACATTTGTGATGTCGGGTGTTGAGTCCACTGAAACTGAATAATATTTTGCTTGCTTTATTTCGAAGATAATAAAATTTAACACTTTTTTTGCAAGAATGTCAATAAATTCTTCACATACAGTTGGTGAGAAATATGAAACGTGCCTCTGCCTTTGTTGACTCGCCTTTGAATATGCTCAGCTAGGAAAGTATCATATTCCGCCATCAGTTCCAAAATTCCTAGAAAGTTACCATTTTCCGGAGAGCCAACCAACTCGTTATTTCCGCTAAAGGCTAATCAATCCCCTTGATGACAGGAATTTAATCACACTTAAAACTCGAGCTAAAACTTGACACCAATATTTTTCTGTCAGATTCTTTTTGTTTTTTAAAATCTTTGCAAATACTTGTCGGTTTAGCTTTGCGAGAAATATACATCGATAAACAACGTATGTGACTTTCGACTAGATTCGTGCCTGGCCAAGTCGCGAGGTGCATGTTTCAGGTCGCAATATCCAACTGATGCCATCATGGTTTTGTCATGCTTAAATGCAAAAAGTTTGCACATAAAACAGTAGACTCTTTTCGAAAAAGGTGAATAGCACGACCAGTCGCGTTTCACTTTTTCACCATTTAATTGTTGTCGAAAAAACAAGGATTGAGTGCAACGGCGTTTAAAGTTATCGCCGGGAATGTATATCTCCGAAATAGAAAAATCTGCATCAAGATGTTGAAACTCTATACTTCCCACTTCGCAATAGGCCTATCATTGTCGTGATATTAGATGAGTCCATGTCTGAATTTGGGTTTGATGAAAAATGTTTTGAACTTGGTGTTGCAATTTTTTGAATATTGTCACTAGAACACAAAATGTCGGTATTTAAGAAGGACGTGGTGGCTCCTGAATCATAAAATATGGGTTCTTTTTCTTTTGCATTAAAAAAATCGGTCACTTTCCTAGAATTTGCTATAGTTTCTCTTAGTTTTTTTTTCTGCTTCTCTTCTGGATTTCTCCTTTTCCCAACCGCTTTTATACTTCTTCATCCCTTACAATTTAGCCTTACTTTCTGGATCTGCACTTACTGCTCTCTGCTCATCGCAAATTCACTTTCTGCTAAACTGAAATTACGTATTGTTACGTAATAGAGTGGCAAAATTCAAACGAAAATAACAGACCAGCAAAGACCACGAAACTTTTCACTGGCAAGAAATGTTGTATATTGTTTGATTTTGTCCAAAAAACTGGTTGCTATAGACAACCTGACCATTTTGGTATCTATTTAACAGTCATCCAAGTTTATAATAATTTTAATTTTTTATTTAAGACAACTTTTTGTTTAATACATATTATGTATAGTAGTTCTCGGTGGGCCTGGGGCTGCAGCCCCATCAGCCCCCGCCTTAATCCGGTACTGCATCCATCCATTTCCAAGTTTTACAGCACAGGGACGGACAACAATAGCCGTAAAACAATTATTACCCATGACCTATTTTAGTCGAAAAATACATCACCCGTCGCATTGTACCATTGAAGTTTTCAAACTAACGAAATCGGAGCTAACAGAGCGTATTAGGCAATACATAAAAATGGCAGTTTAATCTTTATTGCATGCAAATATACAAATGTCGCCGATAAGAGAAACCACAACAGCATAGTGACACAGGCAAATTCATGGTGCAGTACATAGTACCAAAATATTTTTTAACACAACCTTAATACATATTTACTATTCATATAAACAAGTATGAGTAAGTAGTTCATTAATACATCCCATCTGTGACAGTTCGTTTGAATCTTTCGAAGCTGATGACGACGAAGAAAACAACTGGGTATTAGTTTAAAGCACCACGGCCACGACAAGGCCCCCAGTATTACATGGTGGTTATCTGGTTTAGGGCCCAGAAACCCTTGCGTAGTTTCCTACGCAGGTAATGTTCTCTGTGATGATCGGCATCAAGGTATCTGCGTCTCTACGTGGCACCATTCTGATGAAGCACAACCTTGGATAAAAACGTTAAAGGGGAACTGAAGTCAATTTTAAGAATATCTTAATAAATGGAAAAAAATACGCTGATTTCAAAAATCAAATCAGTTTCTTCCAATATTTTTTAGTTAAAGAGTTATGAGCAAATATGTATTTCATTTTATGTTAGGGGATTTCCCGTATTACGTCACTGACGTTGTTGAGATTTCGTGCCTATATGCATTGTATACAATCATGTGTCAGTTTAGAGGTGAATTAGTAACAGAAGCGCCTGCAGGAGCGTTGTATTTTCGTTTTTATTATGGAGACTTAGCATAACACTTGTCATATAGTCTTACTGAACCAATGTACATGGTGACAGCTTACTTTAAGCGCGGTCATTAAGGCCTGCACGGTCCTGGACCTAAGCTGAATGCTGAGGTATACAGGTCTCGTATTTAAATGACTTTAGAATAATAAGTCTTAGCAATTTATATCATAAATAATAAAAGTGAAAACAGAACAAGAAAACTATAACAGAATGCATTAAACTGTAACTGCCAGCAATTTATAGAAATAAACCAGCCATTAGGCAAAGGCTAGACTATGCGGTGGGAAAAGCCTATTTCTTTCAAGGTTTACCTTGGCTGTTTGTATAATGTTTTGCTGTTGTGTATGTGGTGCATTTAATGTCTGCAGTTATTGAAACTGAGCATTAGCCTACTGGTTGAGAATACCACTTATTGCAAAAAACAGTTAATCCACAGTTGAGTAGCTGATGTGTAGTCTGACAATAAGTACACAGCAAGCACTCAGATAAGTAAGTGAAGAATATATATAATAGATCTTTCTTTAACTACCCAAATAAGTTAATAAGAATATAACACATTTCTAATTTAGTTCTTTTTATTAGATATTGTAAAATGCCTAAAGTTAAGCCACTGAGAAAGAAGAAGAAGTGATTGGAGTATATTGTTTTGCTCCAGGATGTACAAATTCCTATTACAGCACACGAAATTCCAATCCACCTGTGCTCTTCCATCGATTTCCTCACAATGACAAAAAACGGTTGAAGCAATGGATACAACAATGCAAGCGTTCTAAACTACCTGGAAAAAGAACCGCAGTGTGTAGTGCACATATTTGTGACAAGGATTATCATAGTAAAATTGTATTTGACTCCAATGGAGTAGCCAAGATGATGAAAACAAACCACTTGGTGAAAAATACAGTTCCAACAATTTTAAATTTTTCTGATTATGATTTTAAACATAGTGATCAACCCAGTACATCAAGTGCAACTTCAAGAACTTCTTTATCCAAGTAGATAATTGAAAAATAAGGGCTTTTAGTAATGCAAGTCCAGTCTGGCATTATTTTGTGCACAAATGCATGTACATTCATGCAGCATAAACATTCTTGCGGTGTGTCCATAAGAATACAGTTTTTGCATTGGCACCAAGTCATGTCAATAGGTAATGTTTCTAAATAAACATTTTCTTCTATGGGGCTTGCATCTTCAAAGATACTTTCAGACGTTTTCCTTGGTTCAAACGCACATGACTAAATTTGTGTTGTTTTATTGTGTACAATAAAACTTCTTTCATCCATGCCAGAATGCTGAAAACTGTCATCCATTTTAGTGTTACAACATTAACTTAAATTTACTCTAGGAATGAAGAAAACAAAAGAAATTTGTTAAAACTTCTATGCATATGTGTACCAAATCTCTCACACTCTCAGTTTGTAGCCTAGAGGTTGATAACAACATTGCTAGTCTAAGTTGCAGATTATGGCTATATATTGAAAAGCAACAATCATGAAAGAAATAGGCTGTTCCCACCGCATAGTCTGATCTTTGATTGATGGCTGGTTTATTTCTATAAATTGCTGGCAGTTACAGTTTACTGCCTCCTGTTCTAGTTTTTTTGTTCTGTCTTCACTTCTATGATTTATGATATAAATTGCTAAGACTTATTATTCTAAAGTCATTTAAATACGAGACCTGTATACCTCAGCATTCAGCTTAGGTCCAGGATCGTGCAGGCCTGAATGAGCGCGCTTAAGGTAAGCTGTCACGCGGGTACATTGGTTCAGTTAGGCTATATGACAAGTGTTATGCTAAGTCTCCATAAAAAAACGAAAATACAACGCTCCTGCAGGCGCTTATGTTACTAATTCACCTCTAAACTGGCACATGATTGTATACAATGCATATAGGCACGAAATCTCAACAACGTCAGTGACGTAATACGGGAAATCCCCTAACATAAAATAAAATGCATATTTGCTCATAACTCTTTAACAAAACAATATTGGAAGAAACTGATTTGATTTTTGAAATCAGCGTATTTTTTTCCATTTATTAAGATATTCTCAAAATTGACTTCAGTTCCCCTTTAAAGCATATCTCATTTTAAAATTCGGACAAAAAACTTACTTACTTAGTTGTCGTGTCGATGCCACCGAAAATCCACTGCTGGAAAACCGGCCGACCTTGGCGGTTTCCAGGCTTTCTTCTCGCCACCAGCGACTCGTCGATGGCAACGATATGGCCGGAACCGCCAATTGGCGCAATATTTCTTATAGCAGATCTACAAGACAAAATTAGGTAAGTACAACAAAAAGTGTATGTTATGTATTTTTGTTTAAAACATATTGTATTTTAACCAAATCAATTTGCATCTCAATATGTAAACTTTCATTACCTCACGAAGAAATTTGCACCAGTCAATGACGGTCGGTTTCGCCAGCTCAGTGTAGCGGCACATCTTCACAACGGAGTTGTACCCTTCCGCCCAAAGAAAACTTATTTTTTCTATGCAGGCAGGAAGGGGAATCTTGCTCTTTTTGAAAAAAGAGTCTTTTCTGACAGAGCATCCATGCCTAAAGACGTAAATTATATAATCAGCAAAAGTATACTTAATGTTTCAAAACAACAATTTCTACTAGTCGTATAGGGCAAACAAGTGTACACTCTAATAGAAAAAATGACTAATTTTTGTACAGATGGTACACATTATCCGAATTCAAATATGTTTAACGATATACTGGTAGGAAGATAAATTAGAAAAATATAGAGCTGCTTACCCTGTCTTGGCAACGCCAAGTGTAACCGTCTATTACGGTTGCACGGCGCATCTCCCTCATATTGCCACTACATTTCCCACACTGACGGGTTGATGTCAAGAGCCCATATCGTCGCAACCACGTGATAGCATTTTGGTGGGACGTGAGGGCCCCGGTGGCAATCAGATCTTTCAAGGTAATAATCGCTTTTAACTCATCCATTTCAATGTATGTTTGAAATAATGAACCTGTCATGCGTTTAGCTGGAAATCCGCCGAACTTTCTAGAGCAGCGGTTCCCAAACTTTTGTTGTTGGCGGCGCCTTTTGTAAATGTATTAAACCTCGCGGCTCCCTCACAAAGCCAAAAATTTTCTAACTGCAAGTATTGTATATTGCATATCCAGACTAGTACGCACTTTGATAACCATTCATACTCTTCAAAACTATTCACTGAAGTGACGAACAGTCAATCAATGCAAAGCAGTTATTTGACAAACCATTATTCGAAAACAATGCAAGGTAAGTCAGCAAATAGTGGCAGTTAACACCGAAACAATGGATTTTTAACAAGTAAAACGTATACTTTATGGGATTGCACACCTTATACATCTCCAACTAACACATGTACTGTAATTTTTTTTGTGAGGAAACAATATAATAAATGCAGCAACTTCCGCATGCTTTCGCGGCGCCCCTGGCAAAGTCTCGCGGCTCCCCAGGGCGCCGCGGCGCGCCAGTTTGGGAACCGCTGTTCTAGAGAATTAGATGGACATAATACAAAATTGTGACGTAATAAAGCACTAAAAGCATATTTTAAACGTTAAACGAAACCGCGGGAAATAGGAAAAAAGTGTGATCCTTCAGCACGCTACGTCGCATTTTGAGGGCAACCATGAGACAACAACGACTAAACAACGTATGCATACTAGGAGGTTGATCGGCTTGACAGAGAGGAATTGATCAGTGCGTTTATTGCTGAAACAGCTGTTAGAAAAAAATACATTTTGTTTACAATACGACCAATTCAAATGTTCTATTACGTGAAATTGATTATTGCGGTTGTGTTGATTTTCGTTCGCATTTTCCATGGTGTTTATGACATTAACCACATTTTGTAAGTGCAATTAATTATTTAGAAAGGTAAAGAAAGCTTGAACATAACTTAAGCTTCACGTAGCATATTCACGTTTAAACAACAGTAAAATAGTCCACATTATACTACACGTAACATATTTCACATTTTTTAATAAGGTTAAATAAAATAGTCTACAGTAGGATGGGATAGGATATTCATGTTTATCCCCGTGAATGGGAAAACCTAGGGGGTTATCACACGGGCAATCGTCAGATCACCTCGCGCCCATCGTCGGGTTACCGGAGCTATTGCAGTCAGTCAGTGTGTTGTATATGATAGACACGTTCCTTCAATTTGGTAGAACCCATTAATCCGCTGGGTTCAGGCAATGTCCGTAAAGTGCCTTGCCCAAGGACACAACCGACCAGTTTCGCACCTGCAACCCCTTTCGATTGAAAGGCTACGCACTTAACCGCTAGACCATCGGGCCGGACAGTATGCTTTACGTAACATATTTCACGTTTAAATGATATTAAAATAGTTCACATTATACATCACGTAAATATATTTTACATTTAAATTACATAAAAAATAGTCCACGTAACGCTTCAGGGAACAAAGTCCATCGTCGAATATTTCGTCTGTCGCAACTGCGGTGGTTTCCCTTTGAATGATTAAACGAACTCTGGATGTGTGTATTAATTAAAAATGTACTGCTGCTGTTTTCCAAGATTTTAAAAATGAACTTTCGTACTGATACATGCTATGTGTACAGTTAAATAAACAGTTGTAAGGGTGTACATTGCAAATAAAAAGTAACTTAAAAATTTTTTTTCGCGCTACCGCACGAACGATTTTCTTTGCACTCCCGCCCATTTGCAAAACTCCACGCCTATGGTTATTTTTAGGTAGAAGCTGCATGGCATCGAGCAATTCCTAGGAGAGAGTGTTTCATGCGGAACGACATTATCTTTTTTCTTTTTTTTGGAGGCCGATTCTTCTCTTTTCAAATTGTATAGCGCCATAAATGATTTTCAAACCGCACCTCGTTCAATTTCAGGCAATGTCCATAAATTATAGGAAAACAACACGCGGTATGATAAATATAACAGTAGAAGTAAAGTAAACTGTTTTTCACAGATTAAGTACCGGTTTTATATCGATACCTCTGCAATGTACAATGACCCCGTGGTTGACTAGTTGGGTTAGGATTAGTTTTCAGGTAGAGATTAGCGTTAGGGTTGGGGTTAGAGTTTATATTAGTGTTGGGGTTGAGATTAGCGTTAGGGTTGGGGATAGAGCTTAAAGTTAGTTTTCACACAAATATTGTATGCATTTTCCCTCTTTTTAGTGTTTTCCCATTATTCCACTGGTTTCAAGCAATGTCAACTTAGTGTATATCCCAAGCACACAACCGAATAGCCATCATTTGGTTTTGAACCCATCACCTTTCGCCTGACAGTTTTACGCGCTACTGATAGTGGTAACATTCATGAGCTAACCGGCGTTATACAATTTAAAAAGAGAAGAATCGGCCTCCAAAAAAAAGAAAAAAGATTTTGTCGTTCCGCATGAAACAATCTCTCCTAGGAATTGCTCGATGCCATGCAGCTTCTACCTTATTTTTAGGGTAAGCACTTCTTAATGTACATCAAACTGAGGCTACAGCTGATCGACGTTTGTGACGTCACTGAGCCGCTTGTGGGAACTCCTGTTGTGTTGTGGGTAATTTTTTTCCTAGAAGAGAATTGTTCATGCGGAACGACAAGTAGCTTTTTCTTGGAGGCCGAATTTTTATAGCGCCCTCTGCAGTCCACCGAGCACGTGTTGATAAGTTAAGCGAAGTTTTTTTTTAAATTACCATGATCTTTAGTTAGCAATATTACTTTTACAGAAATGGAAATCAATGGTGATATAATTGTGCGCGGCAGCGGCTCCATAATAATTGGGAGCTGCTGCCGTCCCTAAGGGGCCAAATGTAGTAGTTTAACATTAGTTGTGTTAAAAGGCTCGTATTTATTTTGCCATTTTTTCTCTTTACAGTAAAAGTAAACAACAAAAAATTCCTTTCAAAAAGGGTTTTTAATAAGAAGAAAAGGTAATTTTATTGATTTCATTTTTGCTCTTTACAGTAAACAAGTAAAAAAAGGTCTTATCCAGAAGGGCCTTAGATAAAAAAAGGTAATTATTTTTTGCCAAAAGGGATTTCTTTTGAATAAATTAATAAGACTTTTACACATTGCCTTAGGCCAGGGGTCGGCAACCTACGGCCCGCCAAGCAAAATCATCCGGCCCGAGACATCATCTACCTGAAGTATTATAGAATACGGCCCACTGTGTCATCTGCAATCTTAGATTTTGATGAATTTTAAAAATCTATGCCGCAATAATAAAAAATGCGCCTGACCGTGTTTATTGAGAATGTGTGCGTGCAGACAAAGCTTTGAGAGAAAGCAATACGTGTGTGTGTTTGTTGGCATGCGCATTAGTGAGAGTAGAAGCAATCCAACTGTAATATTATGACATTATGACGTCATAATACATATTATGACATGTAACATTATGACACAACAGGCATTGTTTTTGCTATTTCATGTGTTTGCATCGTGTTCTTTACTAACTAAAGTCCTGTACTATAGATATAATACTAGGTAGTAAACATATATTTTTCTAATTGATTTTGCAATCTTGAAATGTTATCAAACCGTAGAAAAGTTGATGTGGAGTTAAGCCATGAGATCATGTTAAGTTTGGTTTTGGCCCGCGACTATGAAAAGGTTGTCGACCCCTGCCTTAGGCTATTGGTTCCAGAAATGTCGAGCAATTTTTCCCAGCCCAAAATTTTTTTTTGTTGCAATGATTATGGACTACTACCATAATATATAATTCAAGATTTCTTTATTTCAGACAGGGGTCCATCCCAAGAAATGCAATGTAAGTGCAATATTTCCCAATTGTATCCTTATTTGGGTTTTGTGTTTTAAAAATTTATTAACATTAAAGGTCAGTGGAGGTGGAGAAGGGCAGTATAGGTGGAGAGGCGGTAGTGGTGGAGGTGGAAGTGGTGGAGGTGGAAGTGGTGGAGGCGAGAGTGGTGGAGGAGAGAGTGGTGGAAGTGGTGGAGAGGCGGTAGTGGTGGAGGTGGAAGTGGTGGAGGCGAGAGTGGTGGAGGAGAGAGTGGTGGAGGAGAGAGTGGTGGGATGGAAAAATCTTCGAAGCAAAAATGGGTAAGCCACGATATACAAAATGAAATAATCAAGTTGTTATATCTACCCATTGCCTAAATCAAATTCTAATAAGTAAAATCAGGACGGCCAAGTACTTCAGTATTATCGTTGACGAAACAGCTGACATCAGTAATACCGAACAAGTTTGCTTGTGCGTACGTTATGTGGATGAGCAGTTCAATATACACGAATCATTCCTCGGCTTCTATGAAACGGAGACAACTGACGCAGAAACGCTATTTGCCCTAATTAAATTAAACCTTCGAAAACTAAACTTGGACTTAAACCAATGCCGAGGACAGGCGTATGACGGCGCTGCAAATATGAGTGGCCATATAACTGGTGTAGAAGCTAGATTCAGGGAACACCATCCAAAAATGTTGTATGTGCACTGTGCTGGCCACCAGATTAATCTGGTGGTACAAAACGCCTTTAAAGCTACAGCAGAGGGGTTGGGTACATTGGAGGTGCTCTCTGCCACTGTAAAGTTTATTCAATCTTCGCCGAAGCGCATGGCTAATTACAAGTTACTTAGGTTAACAGATGAATCGTCCCCTAGCTAGACCATCCCTGAAACCATTGTGTCCTACCCGCTGGGTGTTGCGATATCCTGCAATAGAATCTTTTTTGGCCAATTATGAGAACATTTTAAACTGGCTGTTTAAAATTTCCACAAGCTCGGAAATGGACAATCAAACAAAATCACTGGCCCGTTCGCATTTATTAACATCACTGGAAAAGTTTACCACATATTTCATGCTTAGGGTACTTCAAAAAATGCTAATGATTGTTCACCCAATCCTGAGCTACGAAAGGAAAACCTGACCATTAATCAGTTCACCACCTTACTTGAAAGTACAACCATTTTTCTCTCCGGGTTTAATACTTCAGCCGTGGCGGAATCGTATTTTAATGAATGCCAATCTTCAGCGGTGACCTTGGGGTTGAATTTACCATGCGCTCCAAGGACGGTGGCGTCGCGTAGTCAACGTCTTTGCCCCACAGACACCGGAGTAGGGGCAACTAAACATTACTTAAAATCAAACCAAAATTTTATTTGTCAGCGATAAATGCGGAGTATTACAATGGAAAATTAAAAAAGTACAACTAATAGGCAGGATT
>CH002625.1:14402-25952 GCA_000149265.1 Ciona savignyi
GGTGTTGCGTACGTAAATCTTCATCAAAAAAAGTACATTGAGTAAACGGAAGGAATAATATATTCTATATATGTCTATTGATTAAAATAAACAGTAGCTTTTGCGTAAAAGTATGATCTTATACGAGGGGTATACAGTCGACACATTGTTGGTTTCATACAAAACTAAGATACCCATTGTTAATTAACTGGAGTCTTCTTTTCTTGCTACATCGTCGCACAATGGCCGGGATAAATCAAAAATGAATGGATTAAAACATTTAAAGGCTCATTCATATCTCTGTAGCATTACCGAAGTTTGGTTGGTTAAAAAACACTTATGATGCAAGTTTGAATAACCGGCTGTATTGGAAACTGATCAAGGAACACCCATTTCGTGCCAGCGATGAAAATATCACACTTTCTACAGAAGGATCTTGCTTTGTGTATGTATGTATTGAAATCTTGTTAATTAATAATATATTGCTTGTTTATTAACTTAAATAGACTAATTGTTCTCTCTGCTGTCTTTGATGGTCAAGTTCTGCTGATATCGTCATGCGAGAGTAAAAGACACTTGGTCGACAATAGCCCAGTTGGCATGAAGTAGTTCAAGATTATTTTACTGACTTTTGAATCATTTACCAGGTTCTTCTGTACCCTTGAACTTTCATAAATACGTATTTCCTTCCTATGCATTCTTTGAGACTTCTCATTTTTTTAAAGAACCTTCTTTTGTTTGGGTACAATATGTTTGTTGTAAACTAATGGATCCTTAAGGGTTGAAGTAAGTGTCTTTACGTGCTTTCCATAGCTTCTTGCAACATATGAACTTGTTTGTTGTCGCTTTTCCCATCCCAGTTTCAGATTAAAAATACTGTTGGTCTTGCTTTGCTATAGGCTACATGCAACGATAAAGCGATTTCCCACCAACTGGAAAGAAAGTGTTATTTTGGCATTCATGTACTCCGTCCGAATTGTATGCTTTTTTATTCAAAACCTTTAAAAATCTTGTACTTGCCAACAACAATCAGGTAATAAAGTTCCCAAGAATGATGACGGTCTGGGCGGTATTCTGCTTTTACTCGCACGTAAGACTTACGAGCGCGGTGCGTGGTGATGCGAGCCGAAGTAAAACGAAATAACTCTCTTTGTTTGTTTTATTTTACCGTTTACACGCTCGTTTCGTCTCGCGCGGGAATGCACCTGAGCAAGTTGAGCAGCTATCAGACTTGATTCTCCGACAAGTATAAAATTTGTAATAGAGTAATATTATGGAAGGTGCCTTTTACGACATTTTAATTGATGAGATAGAAAAGAGAAGGAATTTATATGACAAAGGAGAGGCAGCATACCACGACCAAAGTGTTACGAGAAATGGCGTGGAAGGACGTATATCTGGTTAGCGTAAGATAAAGCATAGTCAAGATATTATTAGTTTTGTTACTGATTCGGACATTAGGCTACCTGCCAAAATACTTTTTTTTACATTTGGACATCAACCCTACATATACACCATGTCTACACTTGTGGTCAGACCAGGCTACTGATAGTTATGACTACATTTTCCTCTGAGTCAGTTTTTGATTTACCCAAGAAGATAAGGATGATACTTTATAAGCCCCTAAATTAGATATCATGTTTCACAAAAAATTATATTTTAAAAAAAGGTCTTTAAAAAAATTACCCAACAGTTCAGCTTCGCAACAATTTCTTATTGTGGACTTAATTTAATCTCTTTGCGAGATAAGTATCGCAGGGAAAAGGTGGCACAGACCAACAAAGTCTGGTGCTGGGTGCAGCTTCTCTCCGGTGTGGTCACTAATGGAGAGGATGAGATTTTTGGAACCCTTCATTCAAAATCGAAAGTATACATTATGATAAGGTGTCGGATCAGACATCGCTTGTGTTCTTGGGTAACGCACTTAACAGACAAACACTGCCTGTATGTATCTTACACAACACAGTGCAATGCCTCTGTTAACAAATCTCAGATTGCGTTTATACCAGAAGATTACTACTTAACATGGCCTAATTATGTTATAACCATAAAGTTTTTTTAGCACTTCATCAAATATTAAGTCTTCCTATGGAAGAGGTGTTATTGACTGCGATGGAGCATTTTCGCTGGACTCCTTCAACCAAATTCAGGTGGGCCCTATATCAACCGACATTTTGCACTAGCCAATACAAATTTTTTTGTACCGTATAACCGTACCGGTATATATTCCAATACTGAAATTAAATTAAAAATGTATTGAAGTTCCAATTTTAATCAAATATGTTAATTACAGTGTGAAACAGCTACACCACCAACACCAGCTAAAAGGACAAAAAGACCCGCATCAACAGATGTGGAGAAAGAGTTGTTTAAGATATTTGAGACGCTTGGTTAAAAAGATATTTGAGACGCTTGGTTAAACAAAAAACTTATGTTCAAATAAACGTATTCATAAATTTCAATTTTATTATCTCAGATTCAATTTCTACATTACCGGATGGGAATGATGCATTTTTTCCTTAATTACCAGTGATGTTAAAATGTTACCAAAAAAGTTAAAATCCTCTGTTAAATTGTTGATGATGCCATCCAGTCCACCAGTACCGATTATCAATAGGAAATAAATATACAAAGAAACCATTGAAATGTTTTATTTTTTTACCGTTTAAATTTAGTACAGGTTATTTTGCCAGGGTACCATTCCAACTTCACTTGAAAAATAATTCGAAAAAGTGTCTCGCACAAATGCAGCATGTTGCGAGTGACCACGCCCAAGTTGCACGAGCGGCTTCTTCGTTACGCCAAGTACCTACCCCCTGGTGCAGTTCATTGCTATAGCGTCGTAATCAAATGCGTTCTCCTCACAATATGCTGCTGATTTGCTGCATGAAAAGTTGTGCAAAACTGTGCAGCATTTAACAATGCTGTCGCACCTAGCAGGTGCTACAGATATTGGGCGTCGAAAAACTCGAAACCTTGAGGACATAATGCCAAATGCATTTTCAATAACCCGGCGAGCACGGCCTTAATCTATAGTTAAAAACTGGTTTCAAAGGGTCAAGGTGTCTTCCGGGATAGGGACGCATTAAATTAACTTGTAAAGGGAACGCTTCATCTCATCTGTAAACTTATAATTTTACTAAACTGCTTTTTATAATTATTAAAGTACAGTGATTGATCCTGTATTTGATGGAGCTTGCATCAAAATATGCTTGCCATCCATGCTCCCAATGTTTGGCAAGTTCCACAGCCTGTAAAATTCATCACTTTTTTTTCAATTGATCCTGTGTGGGGAGGCTTGAGGTATACTGGCTGCAGAGCTGTCCTATTGCTGCACATACTTCCGGGACTATTTTGGAGACCGTGAATTTACTGGTGTGGTAGGAAAAGGCAATGGGTTTGGTAACTGTCACCGGTTACCAGAAATCTGCAAAAGAAAATATGTAGGACTACGCCTGTAAGATAAAGTAATAGCAAGGCGCTTAGCAGGGCATATAGGCTCTCGCATTACTGTAGCCTGGTTTTATCCTAAAATATATGTTGAAAGAACTCTCTCCCGTCCCAACCGTAGTAGCTCTTTAATGAGGCGATGAGAAACTCGCCTGGTGATAAGATGCAGGCGGTTATTTTTTGTAACACAAGTTGGGACACAATAGTGTTAAAGCAAAGGCCTACGCCTACCCAGCTCTTTTCTTTTTTTACAGTACGATTTTTTCTTATCTTTTTTGCTGCCGTAACAGCAAAAGTGCTGCTGCGTGATGTTGAATAATTTTTAGATTTGTACTGCGCGATCCACTCATCTGAATGTATTATTTCAGTGAGTGCCACTTGCTATATTGCGAGGTATGATGGGGAGGAGGGTGACAGCGTCTCTTCCGTCAACCATGAAGCACTCACTCACTGTCGAGACAGTATTACGGTCGTAACGCATTTAATAGACTAACTATTTTACTTACTTGGTTATTGTATCCATACCAAAAAGACCCACTGCTCCGGAACAGGACGGGCTTGTCGGTTACCCGGTTTTCTCGCCAAGCATTGACGGATTCGTTGATTGTTACCACATGACCGGGACCGCCAATTTGTGCGGATGTCCTGTTATGTTAGTTATATATATATATATGGAGACTGTAGGACGAGTTGAGGTTGACACCTAGGTTAAGCAAGCAGGCAATTCTCAGCAGGCGATTCGAAAAGTCAAGCAGGCAGGCAATAGCCGATAGCAGGGATCGAAATGAGGCTACCAGTGTTTCCAAATAAAAAATTATAAGTATTTTGTGAAAATTCGCGACGACGTCATTTTATTTACAGTATAATTACAGTATAGGTTTCGTGTGGGGGAAATGGTTTTAAATTTACGAAAAGCAGTGAAAATAATAAAGATGTGACGTCAACAGTGGTCTGATTCGAAGCTGGTCGCTAACTCGACGGTTGTATACTTAGGCAAGGAACATTACGGATATTGCCTAAACCCGGCGCAATAATGGGTTCGGGTAATCTAATATTGAAGGCAAGGTGATCTGATGATTGCCCTTATGTTAACCCCCTAGGTTTATTACCAATATGTGGGAGCAAATGGTTTAAATTTACGAAAACCAGCGAACAGTAATACATATATGACGTCATTTTGCATATACCGTGTATGTTCAATTAGTCGTAAGTCCTCTTATACTTCCGACTGAATTCACTTTGAGGTATGTATGAGCATCTACATTTCACCCTCTAAACGATGGTATGTTCAGTTTTTACCAACATGTGGGGGCAAATGGTTTAAATTAACGAAAACCAGCAAAAATAAAAAAGACGTTAGGTCTTTTTGGATATACCGTGTATGTTCAAGAAGTCCTAACTCCTCTTATACTTTCGACTGAATTCACTTTGAGGTATGTATGAACATCTACCTTTCACCCTCTAAACGATGGTAAGTTCAGTTTTTACCAATATGTGGGGGCAAATGGTTTAAATTTACGAAAACCAGCGAACAGTAAGTAATACATATATGACGTCATTTTGGATATACCGTGTATGTTCAATTAGTCGTAAGTCCTCTTATACTTCCGACTGAATTCACTTTGAGGTATGTATGAACATCTACATTTCACCCTCTAAACGAGGGTGCAAATAGATATTACCAAAATGTGGGGGCAAATGGTTTAAATGAACGAAAACCAGCGAAAATAAAAAAAGACGTTAGGTCTTTTTGGATATACCGTGTATGTTCAATTAGTCGTAAGTCCTCTTATACTTCCGACTGAATTCACTTTGAGGTATGTATGAACATCTACATTTCACACTCTAAACGATGGTAAGTTCAGTTTTTACCAACATGTGGGGGGGGCAAATGGTTTAAATTAACAAAAAACAGCGAAAATAAAAAAAATACGTTAGTTCTTTTTGGATATACCGTGTATGTTTAATTAGTCGTAAGTCCTCTTATACTTCCGACTCAATTCACTTTGAGGTATGTATGAACATCTACAGTTCACCCTCTAAACGATGGTGTAAATTTATTTTACCAATATGTGGGGGCAAATGGTTTAAATTTACGAAAACTAGCGAACAGTAATTAATACATATATGACGTCATTTTGCATATACCGTGTATGTTCAATTAGTCGTAAGTCCTCTTATACTTCCGACTGAATTCACTTTGATGTATGTATGAACATCTACAGTTCACCCTCTAAACGATGGTGCAAATAGATATTACCAAAATGTGGGGGCAAATGGTTTAAATGAACGAAAACCAGCGAAAATAAAAAAAAGACGTTAGGTCTTTTTGGATATACCGTGTATGTTCAAGAAGTCCTAACTCCTCTTATACTTTCGACTGAATTTACTTTAAGGTATGTATGAGCATCATCTACATTTCACCCTGTAAACGATGGTGTAAATAGATATTAACAATATGTGGGGGCAAATGGTTTAAATTTACGAAAACCAGCGAACAGTAATACATATATGACGTCATTTTGCATATACCGTGTATGTTCAATTAGTCGTAAGTCCTCTTATACTTCCGACTAAATTCACTTTGATGTATGTATGAACATCTACAGTTCACCCTCTAAACGATGGTGCAAATAGATATTACCAAAATGTGGGGGCAAATGGTTTAAATGAACGAAAACCAGCGAAAATAAAAAAAAGACGTTAGGTCTTTTTGGATATACCGTGTATGTTCAAGAAGTCCTAACTCCTCTTATACTTTCGACTGAATTTACTTTGAGGTATGTATGAGCATCATCTACATTTCACCCTGTAAACGATGGTGTAAATAGATATTAACAATATGTGGGGGCAAATGGTTTAAATTTACGAAAACCAGCGAACAGTAATACATATATGACGTCATTTTGCATATACCGTGTATGTTCAATTAGTCGTAAGTCCTCTTATACTTCCGACTGAATTCACTTTGATGTATGTATGAACATCTACAGTTCACCCTCTAAACGATGGTGCAAATAGATATTATTACCATTATGTGGGGGCAAATGGTTTAAATTTACGAAAACCAGCGAACAGTAATACATATATGACGTCATTTTGCATATACCGTGTATGTTCAATTAGTCGTAAGTTCTCTTATACTTCCGACTGAATTCACTTTGATGTATGTATGAACATCTACAGTTCACCCTCTAAACGATGGTGCAAATAGATTTTACCAATATGTGGGGGCAAATGGTTTAAATTTACGAAAACCAGCGAACAGTAAGTAATACATATATGACGTCATTTTGCATATACCGTGTATGTTCAATTAGTCGTAAGTCCTCTTATACTTCCGACTGAATTCACTTTGAGGTATGTATGAGCATCTACATTTCACCCTCTAAACGATGGTAAGTTCAGTTTTTACCAACATGTGGGGGCAAATGGTTTAAATTAACGAAAACCAGCAAAAATAAAAAAAAGACATTAGGTCTTTTTGGATATACCGTGTATGTTCAAGAAGTCCTAACTCCTCTTATACTTTCGACTGAATTCACTTTGAGGTATGTATGTATGAACATCTACATTTCACACTCTAAACGATGGTAAGTTCAGTTTTTACCAACATGTGGGGGCAAATGGTTTAAATTAACAAAAACCAGCGAAAATAAAAAAAAGACGTTAGGTCTTTTTGGATATACCGTGTATGTTCAATTAGTCGTAAGTCCTCTTATACTTCCGACTGAATTCACTTTGAGGTATGTATGAACATCTACAGGTAACCCTCTAAACGATAGTGCAAAAAGATATTACCATTATGGGGGGCAAATGGTTTAAATTTACAAAAACCAGCGAACAGTAATACATATATGACGTCATTTTGCATATACCGTGTATGTTCAATTAGTCGTAAGTCCTCTTATACTTCCGACTGAATTAATTCACTTTGATGTATGTATGAACATCTACAGTTCACCCTCTAAACGATAGTGCAAATAGATATTATTACCATTATGGGGGTCAAATGGTTTAAATTTACGAAAACCAGCGAACAGTAATACATATATGACGTCATTTTGCATATACCGTGTATGTTCAATTAGTCGTAAGTCCTCTTATACTTCCGACTGAATTCACTTTGAGGTATGTATGAACATCTACATTTCACCCTCTAAACGATGTGGAAGTTGCTCCTGATCATGTTGAAACTGCGGAAAATATCGAGGTACGTAACCACTGCTACGCACGCTTATATACATGCATGCAAATGGTAGGTCTAGCTGTGTGTTTTGTTTTGGAGCTTTTCATTAAATACCAAACAAAGTTCATTTAATTAGCATGCATAGACTTTGACATCCTTGAGCACTAACTTTACGATTAATGTCCATACTACTACGACTAATATATAATTTTGTTGACCGTAATTTCCTTTTTGTTTTCAAAGGAAACAACGGAGGTGGCTTCTTCGAGGCTGAGATCTTATTTCAGTTCGGTTCGGGATTCCGCTATGCGGCAAATCTATGCGGAAAAAGCGATTTCTCATAACGCCGTGGTAAATCGCTTTTATGCCCCGATGTTCATTGATTCACTTGTCAAGTATTCAATGCCTAGTGTTCTCCTGTGGTCTTCAATTATGCTTGGTAAGGAAAATCACATCACGTTATATTTCCATTCAACCATTTTTATGCAGTGCAGCATGCATAAAAAGGGTAAACGTATGCAATACACCAACCAACCTCGTTAATTATTTCGTATTATTCTATGTTTCAAGGCGATTTGGGTGTAGACATGGCATTGGAGAGAGCTACAGCGAATATTCAAGAATGTGGGAATCCCTGCTAGGATTAAAAAACACGCAGGTATTATATTATATTTTGTACATTTTGTTAGAATAAATGTATTAGAAAATACATTCAAACATGATTGTGCAGACAATTGCTGTTAACAATCGTACCCAAGGAGTAATGGAGAAGTCACAGCAGGAGCTCAAACGCACTCGCCTGCGGTCGAAACGGTACAAACATATCGACGAACTTGTTACCGTCTTTCAAACAGACCACATTGGGCTTCTTAGAGAATACACAGATAACTGTGCGCCCAAACTGACAAAGGTGTGCTGTTTTTTTTAATAATATATTTTGTTTCATTTAAATAGGTCAAAATATATTGATATGAGAGAAAATTCACGTGTATCCGCGTGAATGGGAAAACCAGGGGATTACCACATGGGCAATCGTCAGGTCATCTCGCGCCCACCGCAGGGTTACCATAACTATTGTAGTGTGATGTGTATTATTCACACGTCTTCAATTTAGTAAAAGCAGGATTCAGGCAATATGTGTTAAGTGCCTTGCCCAAGGACACAACTAATTGCTATCGAGCAGTTTCAAATCTGCAACCCTTTCGGTTTTATTGGCGACGCACTTATCCACCAGACTAATCAGTAGGTTTTACCTCTCCTATTTACAGACCAACATTTCGAAGCCGCCAAAAATGGGAGTTTATCTTAAAACTCCAACAATTGCTGACAAAAAGAGGTTAGCATTAAACAGCAATTAATGTCCGTTGTAAAAAGAAATTTACTATAGCAAATTAATTTACACAGAATTCAGTTGTGCATTCCCAGCACAAACAATAAGGTTAAAAAGGAAAAATCATTGGACCTGGTAAAGGAGATTTGGATGAAAAGAAAACCAAAACCTGTTGTTGTTGACCCTTTGTTGGGTCAGTTTCTACAGTCGCCTCCTAAAACGTTTTCAATAGAAAAGAAAAGTATGCCATCCAGAAAAGAAAATGAAGGGCTAAAGGTAGGCTTGGATGTTCTGAAAAGAATCGTATTTTATTTGTTTATTTACATCTCTATACAAAGAAAATTAAAACTATATGTAAAATTTTATGCCAAACACTGTCCTAACTGATAGGTTAGGTGGTTAGGTAAGTAAGGATATTGATGTTTATCCCTGTAAATGGGAAAACCAAGGGGGTTAACACACGGGCAGTCGTCATATCACCTCGCGCCCACCGTCGGGTTACCGGAGCTATTGCAGTGTGTTGTGCATGATTCACGCGTTCCTTTAATTTGGTAGAACCCATTAATTTTATCGGTTCAGGGAATATTTATTAAGTGTCTTGCCCAAGACACAACCGACTAGCAAGCGACCAATTTCGAATCTTAAACCTTTCGGTTGAAAGGCGTCGCACTAAACCACCAGACTAACCGGTAGGAAAGTGAGGTTACCTCAACCGACCAAACCTTCTTGCCATAACTTTGAAGTTTTAAATATTATGTTTTACAGGACGAACGAACGCATTTGCAAATTGTTCGACCTAAAAAACAAAAACACTGTTGTTGCTTCAATAAACGGCGGCCAGCATAGGTTACTTGCCGATTCTTTTTCCTCTCTTCAAAATCGGAAATGGCTCGACGGCGAAGTACGTTTATTAGTTTAGTAATATGTTACAGAAACTTAGTTGCAGCGTGTTTAAGAAAAACAGGAAACCGTGCAATAGGGTGTTTAACTTTTTGGTAGCTTTTGTCTTAATTTATTTTTCTGGTAGGTTATCACGTATTATTTGAGCTTGATGTGCATCAGTACTGCATTTGTGATGGACTCATTCACAGCCACAGCTATAGTGGATGGAAATCTAGCGGTTGCCAGACGTCATTTTTACAAAAAATGTAAGAAACTATGGATTAACAGTCGCAATAAATCATTATTAGTTGTCTTGTTTTTACTGCATGCTGCTTTTTTAAGTAGATTTTTTCATATAAATCATTATATTACGCGTAGGTCAATTTTGATGCTTACTCGTTTGTTTTGGGAGCAGTTCACGACATCAAGTTGAATCACTGGAAACTAATGGTAGGATATAAAATAACATTATATTCTAAATTGTGTAGCAATCTCTTTTTTGTTTATATCATAAACTATATTTTGGTTTAGTTTGTGAACAACAATACTAATGAGTTCTGCATATTTGACTCTCTGGGCAGTTCATCGAGTTCAAGCAAAATGGAGTTAACACACACTGGAGGTTTGTTTGCCTTGTTGATCCATATAAGCTTTTATAAATATTTTAACTAGTTTTTGACTTTCCTAATAGAGAATACAATATTGCCCGGTCCGCATTTGTCGCCAATTCAAAAGAAAGAACTTGGACAAGACCGTCATTTCGTCATTCAGTACAAGTTGACGGCCATAGCTGTGGAGTATTCGTCATTAAGGTTGCCTATGGACGATATAACTTATATTATGTTTAATAGCACTAATTTGCAAGATAAACTATACTTTATAACATCTTGTAATTAAATAAGCTATTTATTATATATCGATATTCGAATAAGACTGGGTGCTCAAATATTTATAATTTCAGATGGCGATGCAACTGATACAAAATAAGTCTCTGTTCTTTGATGCATCAGAGACCAATATGGAAAACGAAAGAATGTGCATAGCCAAAAATATCGTGAAATTATCAGGTATATATTTTGATTTAAACTGAAAATGATTATAAAAACACTAAATAACTGCTACAAATTTTAGACGATATGAAAGAGTTGTGTAGTTTTTGTGGCAAAGACAAAAATTTCAATGACGACGAATGGGTGAGTTTATGTTTGTTTATGACATTTTTACGATGTGATATTTAGAATTCGTTGTCAATACATTTTGTGCAGGTTGGATGTGACAACGATGAATGTGGAAGGTGGTTTCACATGCGATGCATGAACATGACGAGAAAGGCATTTGAAGATGCCAAACTTTCACTGTGGACATGTCCGGCATGTTCCTAATGTCACGTTGTTTAATGATAGTTAGTTTTTATCAAAATGTAACGTCAAATATAGACGTCTCTCTAAAGTAAAAAATTATACAAAATTACCTCTTTTTTTCATGTTCATTTTCATTTCATTTTCAGCCTTTCAAGAATAAAATTGTATACTTCATACATACTTCAAAATTAATTAAGTCAAAAGTATAAGGAAAGTGTTGGTAAAATCTGATTGTAACATCGTTAAGAGGGTAAAATAAAGATGTTCATACATACCTCAAAGTGAGTTCAGTCGGAAGTATAAGAGAAGTTACGACTAATTGAACATACACGGTATTTGCTAAATGATGTCATATATGT
>CH002624.1:0-29868 GCA_000149265.1 Ciona savignyi
TCAGCAGAACTGTTCAAGGGACGATGAATGCAAAGCAATAGAGGTTCGTAAGATAGTTTGGACTTATGCAGAGATTTCAATTTTTGATGTGCTGATTGTTAACTGTTGTGGTGACAAATATTTGGTTACGTCAACATGGGAATTCAAGATGAATATACGCTGTTTCGTACTGTAGGTAAGTAATTATTAACTTATGGTTAGAAAATAAAGAAGAGTGGTCGAACAACCGTTGTGGTATAGTTGCATTGTAACACGCCCTTTTTCATTTAATTAATTTATACCAGTTTGGCAATCAGTTAAAATTGGAACAATGATCAAGTACCCATTATGGGTCATATTTGTTGCAGTTGAGGTGATGTGTCAAACGAGCCATTGTAATTTATTTGGCCAGGATTAAACTTTTGTGTTTAATTTGAATGTGCTTTTGCAGGAAAATGTAATTTCTCAAACTCAAAGATTCATCTCGCTCAAAACAAATCATCCAATGCACTACTTGCTGTAAAGGAAACAGATCTTGATTCTGCTTCAAACGAATGTTTTACATTTTTACAGGTATTTTATTGGTACAAGTACAGTTCTTTTTAAGTATGTTTGCTTTATTTGTATAACTGAAAGAGAAACTTCAATTTAATTTTAATTCTTTAGAAAGAACTGTGGTTTTCTAGAAGCTTAAGTCATGAAAACATTCTTGTTCACGAAGCAACGTTGATTGAAAATGGAAAACTTTATGTTGTTTATGATATGATGGACTATGGTAAAAATTTGTTTTGATTATCTTTTAACATCCTTCTAAATTGCAAGTTGTGTTTAAACTGAGGCAAGCTATAAACTTTTATCAGCCCATTATTGCTTTTATGCCACACTATATTATTAAATTGTCATATATTACTGATATTTTAATTTAATTTAACAGGTTCATGCACAGATTTGATAGAAGCTCACTTTAAATATGGTTTACCTGAATTGGTCATTGCTTACATATTGAGGGAAATATTAAAAGCGTTGCGATATATCCACAGTCTGCATTTTATACACAGGTAAGAAAAAAAAATTATGATTATAACTGGTTCTTATATATATATTATATATACATACATATATATACAATATATCAAATTTAATGATGATTAAAATAATTCTTAATGTTTGATGATGATGT
This sequence comes from Ciona savignyi, assembly GCA_000149265.1. Classification (NCBI taxonomy): domain Eukaryota; kingdom Metazoa; phylum Chordata; class Ascidiacea; order Phlebobranchia; family Cionidae; genus Ciona; species Ciona savignyi. The sequence goes on from CH002624.1 coordinate 1,160, forward strand.
ATGATCGTTTGACAGAATAGAATTACTTTGGTAACAGATTTTTGTCATATTGTCATACAAGGTTAAACAAAATACAAATAAAATAATAAGCAGCATTCTCTAAATTATCTGTGTACATGCTAGCTGCTACTTAAGTTACTATTGGTACAATCATATGCATCAATGCAAATCTAATTGTGCGTTATGTTCACCCAAATGTGTATACGGTACTTATTGTGCAACATGGATTTGTTGAACTCTAGTAATACTGTTGAGTTTTCAGAGGAGTGAAAGCCAGTCACATATTGGTGTCAAGTGATGGCAGAGTGAAATTGTCATGTCACCGGAATATGATTACAGTGCTGAATAAAGATTATCGAACCACCCCTGTACATGATTACCCAAAACATGATACTTTCTTGTTGCCATGGTTGAGCCCAGAAATCCTTCAACAGGTTTTTAAATCACATACTCAGTTATTGATTGTATTTTTAGCTACCTTTACATTTTCCCATCAGCACCAATGAAGTCATCTCATCATAAGTTGGCTCAGTTTGACCTTGATTGCACATTGTTAAGCCCACCCTGTCTACAGTATTTATTTATACAAACTATTATAGAATACTGCTTCTACAGAACATGGCGGGGTATGACACTCAGTCTGATATTTATAGTCTGGGAATTACAGCATGTGAATTGGCTAATGGCCATGCACCTTTTACTGATATGCCAAGTACACAGGTATGAGATATTTTAACAGTTTGCCGGTAGTATTTAAACTGTGTTTCTTTTTACGATTCTTGTATTTGTATGTATACAGTTTAAATTACTAGTACCGGTATGTAATTTAGAAGTACATTAATGAAAAATGTGATATTGTAAACATATTTGCTGTGCAATTGTTTAAAATTTCCTGATTTTCCAATGTTATCATAGGTAATTTAATAACAATTGACTAAACATGTAACGATAATCAAATTTTGTTATACTCATTGCCAGAGTGGATTTTCCAAATTCAAATAACTATCAACAGTGCATTTTTTCATACAATTGCCCTTTTAACCATTGCATGTTTCATTCAGATGTTATTAGAAAAGTTAAATGGAACAATGCCATGCTTGTTGGATAAGTCCACTGTTCCACATAATACTGGTGAGATCTTTTTTCTTTGAAAAATGTGATCTTTGATACCAAATCACTAAAAACAAGAAGAATAAAGAAATATTATTACCCCATAAGCTACAATTATTTAACATTTTTGATCCACCAGATGCTGCAATTGAAAACATGAATCCGAATATGCAGGAACAATACCATGCCACTGGTTCAAGAAGTTTTTCTCCAGCTTATCGCAAGGTATATAAATTCTAACCATCAAACATTTTACTTTGCCAACTGTTTATATATAACCTTTTGAAAGAACATGTGTGTTTTATTGCTGGTTTTGTATAAAAGGTTTTAAATATTTGATGTGGTAAATTGAAACTAAAATTTTTTTAAACTTTGTTTTATTTTTTGTGACGTTTCTATTTTAGTTTGTATTTTCCTGTCTTCAACGAGACCCATCCCAACGACCGAATGCTGCTGATTTACTCAACCATCAATATTTTAATCAAATTTCCCAACAAGAAATTGATCTGAAAACTCTTCTCCAACCACTTGTTCCTGTGACGTCAAAGAATTATAAGACCACAGGTAATTGTATGTATTTGGCTTAACACCATTAAGTCGGATTATGTTTAAAAATGTGACATGTTCCTTAACAGGTGTAAAGTTAGGGATATTAGGGGTCAAGTGCAAACTGCTCTTTTCCATTACAAACCCTTGAACCCTTAATAATATATGTGTTTAATATTTGAAAAATATAAGCCCAAATATTTCTAGTAAGACATTTTGGAATGGTAATTTATTCCATTTGCATAATGATAATGCACTTCTGTTGAAAATAAAGTTGTAAGGCTTGTGGGATTTGGGTTATTGATATAATTCTCATTTATACAGTTTGTCAAAACATTTTGCATTTTAGTTGCAGGAAACGACAGTGAAGATTTAACGAAACAGTTTGATTGTTTGAATTTTTCAACTGTCACATGGGATTTTGATTGATGTTTCCAGTTGTTTGTATAGTTTTTTTTGACATATTTTTTGTATTATCATGCGTTGAATGTTTTATTTGATTTAAATAAAATGTTGTGCTTAAAGAAAATACCGTTTTTATCACATCGTGAATTCTCAAAAACCACAATGAAATGTCTTATTTTAATTGTGTACCATAGGATTGGATATTTCTGTTTTACACCTGTAAATGTAAAAAAACTTGATGTTAATTGTCAGATTACATTCACCCACCAGGGGATACGTAAACTATTTCAATGTGTTGTACATAATGGTTAAATTTTAATAGAGCCGAATGCTGTACTGATTAAAGGTGATGGCTGTTAAATGCGTTTTCTAAAGCGTTCTAGGTTTCGACAAGTAGTCCACCAAAGCTGTGTTGGAGGGATATAAATCCTTTAATGTGGAATTTTGCACACGCCAGAATATAAAACACATCCATCCACTATTATCTATTAATCCTATGTGGGTTGCTTATTCATGCAGAATGGCACCTTCCTATAGTTGGGTTACAAAATATGGCCGTGAATAGGACCAATATAGAATTTTTTTGTTAGAACCTATTTATCGATGGGCAACGAGCAACCTACGTAAAGTGCAAAGCCCTAAATTGTTGTGTCTTATATGACATTTTCGAGTTTGCAGCTAACCCCAAATCGAACCGGATGGTATTCAAAGCAACTTCCGTTTTACAGTTTAAGGATACTTGATGCGAAAATCGCACTTATTGAAGTTTCCTTACCATGTCAGTAATGGCGCTAATATTACGTAACATGAAGTACACAGTAAAAACAATTAATGTCCTACGTGGAAAACAAATTATATTTGTAATTTACTTTTTAAAAATATGAGGCATTGCTGAAGTAAACATAATTTTATTACTATTGAACCAAAAAAATACTTGCGACAGATTAAACTGCAGATATATATCCACTCTCGAACGTTTAGTCGACACGACGAGGTGGCCGAGTGGTTAAGGCGATGGACTGCTAATCCATTGTGCTCTGCACGCGTGGGTTCGAATCCCATCCTCGTCGTTGGGGATGTAGCTCAGTGGTAGAGCGCACGCTTCGCATGTGTGAGGCCCCGGGTTCAATCCCCGGCATCTCCACTTTTAGTCGTATCTCCATATTTATTATTTTTTATTTTATACTTACTATATTGTTCAACTTTAGCCAAAATTCTGGTTGCTATTTATAAAGCCAGCTACATTTCCTTCCTAATATTATTTATACTTTGTCGGTCCCTTGTAATATGATTATATACCTATTAATTACATAAACTAGACTAGTTGGTATATATGACTCTACCCGAATTTGGTTTATAAGTTCTAGGATACACTGCTTTAACGGACTGTTGCTGGACCTACCATACAGTTTCCACACCAGATACTGTATTAATAAAATAGAAAACTATAAAATGTAAAAGACTATTAGGCATAAACATAATTCAAGTTCAACTAGCCTACATACATATAATAGTACTAAAAAAACAAAACCAATTCACTTTACACACTGTTAGAAAACTAATCTGTTTTATTAAAAACCCGAACAAAGATTTTAAGGAGAAATGATTTTGAGTTAGCTATTATCTCCAAGGGGCAATATTGAGGCTGAAAATCAGTACACGCGGTAAAACAATTTTAGTTACACAAAACAACTCACAAAGTACAAGACAACAACGGTGTACAAAACAATCAATACCACATGCCACCATAGGGAATTTGTTTGCCCGTCATAATATTGTTGCAGTCGCGTCAACATAAAACCGTTATCAAAACCGTTTATTATCGCGTAAACAATATTCACTTCGACAAAAAGAGAAAAATGGAATTTTAACAAACATAACTTTTAATCAGACAAAACAACTGATTAGTTCAATTAACAAAACGTTGGACATTAGTAAAGTCAATTAGTATTTAAACGACTTATACATATAATGTATCATTAGCGTTGACTTAATTGGTTGTAAACTTTTGATTGAACTATCTAAATAGTTACTTTAAATGTTTTAAAAGAATCCGAGAATATCATATTATTGAAACAAAAATAAACCAGACCGCCGCACATTTTATGCCTTGGTTTAATAGCGTGAATTCGTCATTGTCTGATCGTAGGGGATGTAGCTCAGTGGTAGAGCGCACGCTTTGCATGTGTGAGGCCCCGGGCTTCGATCCCCGGCATCTCCACATTTTATTTACACTTTATATATTTTGCATAAAATACCAACTCATCGGCGATCACACCTATTTCTATGCGTACCGACACGAAACTTTATTGATTGATACTTCTGTTGACTGACGGCTAAGCAGGATACCTAATAGTCCTACAACGGAGATTAACTAGTGCCAACCGTCGGTTACAAATGTATAAGATGCTACTAGTGTGTTGAATTGAACGGTACCCTTTTGCATTTTTCCAACTAACCACTGATTTAGGATTTTCAGGTTTGACTTTCCGTTTCAGAACGGACAGTTGACAACTGAAATGGTAAGCCGTTTGCGTAATTTTAATGGTAAAAGTTAAAGAAACTCCTTGAATTGTATTCGCGGTCGAAACCCTGTATTTGTGGTTTGCCTTCCAAAAATACAGTGTTCACATTGCACAGCCTTCGTCGCCATCTAATATGATATACCCTTAATAATGGCAATTTTCGCACCAGGTCTGGCGGCAGCGTACTTATAATAATTAAATACTTCTTTTGGATGACGTTTATTAATAACTGTTCGTTTTCTTCCTGTGTTATCGCGCATTTTATTGTTGCTAATTGTTAAAAGATCGTAAATAATAATTAAACACACAACTATTTATCCTGCTCAAGTTTAAATAGTTAATTTCGCCCCTCGAACGACGTGCCTTCGATAGCTCAGTTGGTAGAGCGGTGGACTGTAGAAGTGTAACTGTCAGATATCCATAGGTCACTGGTTCGAATCCGGTTCGAAGGATATTTTAAAAATTGATTTTGGTTTTAAAAATAAAGAATTTCAATAATCGATTAGGAATTTGTAAACAAAATTAGTCACAACTTGTAACTGAACGAACAAAATTTTAATTTTGTAGCAGTCTGGCAAAATATATTGTATATAAGTTCCTGGAAATAAAATTTTTAAATAGTAATGTAATATCATTGTAATATCTTTCTATACATATATGTAGGCTATGTAGTGCCTATTATAGAAATAGTGTCCTTCTTTTCTTATACTTTTTACTTTGGGGCTTTGAACATTTTTAGGCCTTTGTTGTATCAATGTAATAATCCGTGACTTGAATTATTTTATGTTTTAATCTGGACTAAACGACTTGGATCATTTCTGCAACGGCTAGTTTATCGAAACAAGTTTACCTCAATATTTTTATAAATACTATGAGCGTGTGGTATATAAAAAAACGTCGCCATACCTCCTTATTACGTTTTTTTAATAATATTCCTGTAAGATGCATTATCGTTATGCAAATTTATTTATTAAATTGACTGGCCTTGTGCCTAGTGTTATTTATTTACATTTGAGTTAGCATGCCGTGGTAAATGTTGCACTTGATACCTTTGAGTGGAATTTCATTTTCGTTTTTTTTTCGTTTTTCAGCTCTGGTCCACACTGTCCGCACCACCCCTTCTCTTAACGTCAACCCCACTGTAGGCTTCTGGTTGTCATACACCGACACTCATTTCGCAGCTTAACTTGCTTTTATTATGGCCTTACCTAATCGTACTGATTTGACAGGAAATTTGTTTTGGTTTTATACGGCCGCGTCTATATATTGTTTTTTTAATTAGTACTTGTAACTTAAGCGAAATCCCAATAAACATAATCAAGCAATCTCACAAATGGTAACGATGGCACAATTTATGAAACATTAATCTCTTCTGTAACCACAGAGTAACTGACCAGCAAGTAACCACTTAAATTCAAAGTTTAACCAAAAAAAGTGTGAATATCTGCCGATCAAAGAATCAACGAAAATAATAAAAATTCGGCGGGCGTAAAAATGCAAAGAAATTAATTGTACAACATAGAAACAAAATAAACTTTACACTACATGAAATAGTGCATCTTAAAATTTTATAACTTTATTTTTCTAATTTTTGTAAAGGGATTTCCCCTATAAGTTCCCCTAAAATTTGAAGCGTTGTTTGGTCGAATGTTTGTTTGTAAAATTGCTGTATAAACTGACTTTGATATATATATTACAAAGTGGTTGTAAGCTAAATAAGAAATCAAGTTTTTTAAAGGCTGATTTTTTTATCATGGGTAAGTGCCGTGCCCTAGAACATAACCGACTAGCTAACAACAATTTTCAATCTTTAAACCCTTTGGTTGAGAAGTGGCGCACTGACACAACAAGCTATTCGCCAATAGTCGATTAACCCTTAAAATGAAAAAAAAAAATTTAAATATTAACGCCTAAAATAACGCTATGTTATAAGGAAAATATAAAGCCATCAACCAATTACTAATGGTCCTATAACGGGTGACTCTAAATACCCAGTGTGGGCACACATGAAACCCTTACCCTAACTCTGACACACTGTCCACACACTTTCCACACTGGGTATTTAGAGGAACAGCCTATAACTGTAGAACTAAATGTAAATTATTGTTCTCATATAAGACTAAACAATACCATGCGGTATAAAAGTTATTCCGTTAATATTCACATTACGTTTTCCGTTTGGAAATGCTAATAAATTGTCAAGTTGGGTACGAATAGTTAGCCAATTGGCCATTGAACAATTGTTGCTTAAACCTAATGGATTAGTGGTTACACACAGTGCAAGTTTGACAATTACCTCTGATGTAATGACTGTAGATGTTTTACTCACAAGCCAGTATAAAAAGAATTGCAAACCAATACCCAATATTTTTATCTGTTTAGTGCACACCCAGTGAATTAAAATAGTTACAGTGTTTTAAGGTCACACATTGTAGAAAAGGCAACAGCCTTACAATATCACTATATCCTGTACGATATATACATAAACAAACATTTATTATTAGTGTAAAGAATATTAATAATATACATAAGCAATGCAACCACACTACAAAAGATTGTGGTAATGTCTGGACATGTTTAAACATTCTTCTTATTAAAATTCTCGATCGCAAATCCCCACATTTCATGTTAAAAAATGTTGTTTTCCCACATGCTCCAAGGGGGTAAACGTGATTAAACAGATGTTGAATAGTTATTTATTATTTAAATCTATTATTTATAGATAATACACCTGATGTTTTGGTTGTTGGGTCATGCAACATGGATTTAATTACTTACACTCCCCGTTTACCTGTAAATGGGGAATCTATCCAAGGACATAGGTAACAAAGGTTATAATATATGTATACATATATAAATACATATAATACATTAAAATGTTCACGCGGTATTATAGTCCTACCTGTGTTTATAAAACATTGAAATTCCCAAATTAGCAAATATATATCAACAAATAAGGATTAAGCATGATTAAGTGACAGAACATTTAATAACCATTAATTGAAGCTTGTCATTTTTGTTCCAGTACCATAGAAGAATAATAAAGATCATTATATATCTGTTTACGATATACCACAACATCGACACATTATAACAATCAATCATAATGCACAAACACCATTATAGGTATGTAACTGGTTTTGGTGGAAAAGGTGCAAATCAATGTGTGGCTGCTGCAAAACTTGGAGCAAACACAACTATGGTGGCAAGGGTGGGAGCAGATAACAATGGAGATAATATTATTCAAAACTTTTTATCTTTGGGAATCAATACTGGTTAGTGACTTAATATTTTCCATTAAATACTCATTTTATCAAAGTAACATTCTAACATATTACAATTTAGATCATGTTATAAAAACCACTGGCCATACAACTGGTGTAGCACCAATTACTGTGACAGATGATGGGAGCAATTCTATTATAATAGTTCCTGGTGCAAACATGATGCTGTCTGTAGCTGATATTGATCAAGCAATATATCATATAAAGTCAGCCAAGGTATTTTCAATTGATTTAACTAATAAATTTGTTTGTATTGTATTTTCCTGCTTGAAGGTTATGTTGTGCCAACTTGAAGTTCAACTTGCTACAACATGCCATGCACTTAAAGTTGCTAAGTCACTTGGAATTACTACCATTTTCACTCCTGCCCCTGCCCCAAGTAGCAAACTTGATACAAGTTTCTTTTTCAATTCAGATGTGATTTGTCCAAATGAAACAGAGGCAAGTACAATATATGCATTTGTTTTTAAACTTTGATTTCTGTAATAAATAGGATGTTGGAATGCCAGGTTGACAATCCACAGAAGAAGTATTGCCTAATTCTTAGTTTAAACAGAACAATAAAAAGAGAAAACGCTAAAATGTAGCTATGACAGAAATTAAGTGTCTATTGTGATAAAATCTAGTAGTGTAATAATTTTTACTTTTTCATCCTTATGAAAATATATGTTTTTTTATTATTCAAACATCCAAGTAAATTAGGCAGAAGCTCTGACCGGAGTTAAAGTTTCTGACATTGAAAGTGGTAAAAGAGCTGCAGAGGTTCTTTTGAAGAAAGGTTGCCAGGTTGCAGTTGTGACACTTGGACAAAATGGTTGTGTTTATGCTGAAAAGACATCATCTGAAGCAGTGCATGTGCCCGCACCAGTTGTAAGCGCTGTAGACACAACGGTAGGTGCACTTGAATGAACAAATTAAATTTACCTAAAAATTCCAAGACAAGTGATGCAAGGCTTTGTTTAAAGGACCAACCATTTAACTCATTGGTAGCATATTAGGTGTGGGAAATTGAATTCAATGTCAGCTAGTACTAGTAGATTGTATCGTAAAATAATACACTTAGCAAATGTTTCCTGACACCAGTGGTGTAATATGTTATACTTAATGTCTCTATCGCATTCAACCTGCTGGATTATCGCTTTAATACTAGGTATTCTAACAATTGCCAGTGTTATAACACACCATGTATCCCATCAACAAGATAAACATGAGTATTCTATTCTAAGGTATCAAATACTATATTACCCATACCCAAATTGAAAAATACTAGGATGTTGCGGATTTTAACAAAGATTGATGCTGGTGTTAGCTGTCCAAATCAATGTTTCTTAAACCTTTTAGCTTGTTGCACTCCAAAGAGATAAAATTTACTTGCAGTACCCTGGATAACCCACAACAATTTTGCTAAAATGTTTTATACCACACAAAAAAAATACACTAAAAGACAAAATAAATGCAAAACTACACCTTAATTTTTATGTTACATATAACTAAGTTTTAACAGTAAAATGGGCTAAAATGTTGCAAAATCTTTTGCCACACCATAGTAATACAAAATACAAATGTTACCACATTTTGCCATAAGCCACTGGTCTAAACATTTTGGGTCTGCCAAACAGTTTGGTGGGTTAGTGTGTTGCTTTTTAGATGAAGGGTCTCAAAATGTAAACTGGTTGCTAACTTGTTGGTTGTGTGCTTGGGCAAACTGAATAAACGTTGTATACAATGCAACCGCCCTGCACACCCAACCCGGTGGTGAGTGTGCGATATCTCGGTGGTTATCTGTATGAGAACTTTGAAAATGTCCCTTAATTGAGTTTTCTTATTCACAGGATAAAACATAATTATAATATCCTTTTCTAACCAGGTTTGTTAGGTTTAACGCAAGGTCAATTTATGTACAGGGAGCTGGTGATGCTTTTACTGGTGCCCTTGCTTTCTACTATGCTCGATATGCTCATCTTCCTTTAAAGGAAAAACTGCAAAGATCATGTCAGGTGGCTAGCTTCAGTGTGTGTCGTAACGGGACGCAAATCAGTTATCCGTGCAAGAATGAGCTTTCTCAGGACTTGTTTTCTATTTAGATTATATCACCCAAAGTGCAAATTCTACTAATTGTTCACTAATAATGCTTGCTCTTACTATATTGTAATAATCAATACAAGTGTTTTAACCAAATTTGGCCATTTTAATCAAATTTTATGGACAGGAAAAATGAGGATAATACAGGCTCTTAACGTCTAATCCCTGTGAACGGCGCAATTGGCGTTATCTTTTTACAGATACAATCGTCACATTACCTAGTGCCCTTTATCGGGTCGCTTGAACTTGTGGGAATTCAGGATATGTTAAGGTTGATTGGCGTGATATCTTGCACTAAATTTTTCCCTGAGTTCTCCAGCTATTTAGACTCCGAATTGACTCCGTCTCGAAAGGTACCTTTATTGCATCTTATAAACTAATACAGTGACGCACATACAGTTTAACTGATTTTCTGGACATGCCCGGAGCCGCGTTCCTAGCAAGCGATCTATTTTGATCCGTATTCCAAAACGCGTTTTTAATAATTAAATAATGCAATGCGTTTATACACAAAACGTCAGCTTGTCACGTTTGGCGTAATGTGGGGAGGAAACTCTCTGACAAGGGAACAGCCGCGCGCGCATTAAACGCACACTTTAACAATTTTGACATAACTTAATATAATGTGCAAAAAATATTATACACGAGCCGCGAAGTCGCTACAAACTATTGGATGGATGGATGTTTTATTTCTGTTCTGACAGGTGAGGAAATCAAGTTGAAGAATTCATCTGGAGTTACAGTTTGACAAATCGCGGATACGGTCCAGTTGCCAAAGCTATTACAGTGTAATGTATATGATGAAAACGTTTCTGCCGTTTTAGTTCAACCTACCATCTACTGGGTTCAGTCGATGTTAACTTGTCCAAGCAAACAGTATCAAATCCTAACATTTTGGCGAAAAAGGGATGCACGATACTTTAAAGCCATGTAACCGGAGGCAGAGGCATTGTATTTTATATGATAAAAACATTCCTTTCGTTATAGTTTAACATTTTGGATTCCGGCAATGTCTGCTGTCTTACTGAAGAATGCAGCCGATTAAGCCAGCAATTGGTTTCAATCCAACAACATCTGGGTTGAGGCACGCTCATGGCGACTGAGCTATATGCGACCAAACCGGACAGTTATTTACCTAAAATGAGCTTCTGCTATAGCCCTTGGTTTAAGACGTATATTGATTTTACTCGTTTTTTTCTACGTAACATTCATACTGGTCGCCAGCTTTAGGAGGCGTTCAACTAATTATTCTCCCTATCTCTCCAATGCAAACTGATTTTACAAAAACGGCTGTCACTAAAAATCCTCACAAAGGAAGTCTTAGATGTTTTCACAATTTTTAATTGAAGCTTAGATCTGCAACCTAAACTTAAAACCCTCCAAAATTTTACTTTAGTTTAGTTTATTCATTTTTTGCCCCAGTATTTTAAAATGGCAAGCGAATAAAGTAACGACACAGGAACAGGAAAAGACGGCAAAACGAACAGTCGGCAAAAACACGAAAAGACGGTAAAACAAACTTAAAAATTTTAAGCCCATACCCCTTCGTACATCGGCAAATTTTTCCCAACAAAACAGCTAGCGCATAGAGGTCTTAATTAGTTATACGCCATCTATATAGACAGGAGTTCCAATCCCGTAAAAATGTTTGAAAATTCTTTTTGGTGTGTTGAGACTAAAAAATGTAAAAGAGAATTCGGCTTTAGGAAATTGCATATCAGGGCCGACGTTTTTGGTTATTCAATATTTCGCACTAAAAAGGACAAATAACACGTAAAGAAGTGAAAAAAGTATTGATTGTTACGTGTGTTATTAAATGAACTTGAACAGTAATAATCGAATTTAAATATGTTTATTAAATAAATTTTGGGCATATCACCAAAGTGGAATTCCAGAGAGTACAGAACGGCTGCCGGATTTTCGCCGTTTTCACGCCGAAAATAAATCCATAACAGTAAGATCCCCATTTCATCTTTAACCGTTTATCTGTAAATCTTTAGAAACGCAACCCCGCTCAAGCCAGTGATCACTCTACACTTAACGCGACCTTTGAGTTGGATGGTTGCACAGATTTTGTAAAATAAACCTGGAAGACGTGTATAATGGCCAGATTAAAGTAGGAGGATAATCGGAAACGCCTAGTTGGCTCTTAAGTACACACCGACATGTAATATTACGATACGTTATCACCATGGAAATTTGCTATTTTTGAGGAATCATAGATGACTTATCGAAGAACCTTCCTGGCGTTGCAGTTTATTTCGCGACATTCTCTTGTATGGTGCGACCGAAAAGACACACATGGATAACTTCCTTATGCACCGTCGACTACAAAAAAGACCTCCTATGCAGAAAAAGATGTGTCAAACTGTCAAATTGCTTAACACACCGTTAAAAGACTGATGTGAACAATCGACTAAAAGTTGATGACGTCCTAAAATTGCCGCCGCCTTGCGATGTCAGCACGCTAAGATCATTGTTAGAATACAAGGTCCTTTCAGCAATATATTCTGGCATTTAGAAGGCCATATATAAACTTACAAAAACAACATGAATTGGAAATAAGGGCAGAAGAGAAACATTCCTTTAACCTACCAAGTACTTGTAAATTTTACTCTCTTTTTCCGAACTGGAATGACTTGTAGTATATACACCAAGCGTGGGCATCGGTGCAACATTATTCCACCGCTACCCTGGCGGCATAGCAAAAGGACAATCGCTAATGTTTTTAAAATATTAACGTAAAGTCAGCAAAAAGCTGCATCTACTGCTTCAAACTTCATCTAATTCTTATTCAGAAGATCACAATACTGGTGACCGATAACGTTCAACTAAAGTAGCGCCATTTGGACCAAACAAGCTCATACTGGTGTTTGCTGCAAATGGCATAGGCCTATTCCGCTGGGCTTTGAACCTTTCTCTACCACATTAAGTTTCAGAAGTTGTCGCTATATCAGAATTTTAGTTGGGAGATACACACAATTTGACAGGCAGGATAACGCTGATTTGGACACGGTTTGAGGTCGCGACAGACTTGCTTCAAATGTGATGACCAAGTGTTACTGTTACTGTGATCAACATATCACTTAAAATATAAACATATTGTTTTGTTTTCCTTGTGCAAGTACGTTTCCTGATGCAACAATGCTTATTTTAATAAACTGCGATACCATATCTGTTATACGGGATAAAATTATAGGCTGGCATCTGTTCGGTGATGCGACCAGCATACACATATACGAACAAAGCAGGTCCTTCGTAGTAAACGACAGCTGTTTGTCGTGCCCAATCGTGCGCGACGTACCACGTGACCCTATTGATCGGGTCTACGGCGCGCATTTCAATTTTCATTGAGTGGATAAGTAGCATGCCTCGCTTTGTTAATTGCATTGAAGGTTTTTAGACAATGTAAAGCGGTACTTTACTTTGAATTTTGTGTACAGTGTTATGCGTTCCTTTAGTCAGAAACTAGTGTGTAATATTGGTATTATTAAAATAGAAATTCTTTTTCTTATTGTATGGCTATATTTTTACATTTATTACACCATATTACCGAAAGCCTAGTAGTTGAATTATTATTGTTAAATGGAGTTTATTTTATTTCTTTCTTTTAACAAACTTACAGTTGTCAGTGATTTATGTGATAATGTAATTCAGTGTTTGTGCGATTTTAAAAAGCTCTTAGCATTTTGAGAAGTTTACAATTTGTTGTTTTAAGGGGAACATTGGACTAGAGCAGCGTTTCCCAACCTTTTTTGGTCGCGGACTATTTCCTTACCAGCGAAAGTCTTTGCGGACTCAAAGTGCATCAAATTAATTTTATATTAAGTAAGTCAAAAGTGAAGCGTAACTGGACTGTGTGCATACGATACACTACAGAACACTACAAAACTTTCCAAGGACTATATGAAATAGGTTACTCAGCCACTACGGTATTACGAAACAACCAAAGCGAGTGCTATGAATAATAAACTTCCATTTAGTTACTTAAAATCAATTGGTTCCAAACTTAAAATTACCTTGAGTTACAATGTCTCGTTGATAAAAAAACATATCATTGATGTTTATAACGATCAAAAACAAATGAAAGTTTAGCAAATTGTTGATTTGCTTGCGGACTCATTTAAACCTTCCACGGACTCATTTGAGACCGCGGACTCGGGTTGGGAAACACTGGACTAGAGAGAGGAGAATTCAGGAATAGGGGGCTTAAAGTTAAACTGCCATAGCTTAGAACAATACAATGAAAATGCAAAAGTAAAGCTAAAAGTGATCTTGGTACATGATTAACTTTTTTTTCATTGTGGCCATTAATAAATGTGAATGTTTAATCACTTCATGGACTATAGGACTGGCATAATCGTAGGGCTAGTAAAGAAACCTCTGCACATTTCTTGAGTTAAAAAAAAAAAAATATAGAATTAAAAATGCTATAATCACTGACTCAAACTAACATTGAGTAAACTGCGTACTTCTAATCCAATTCTAATATGTGCAAAATCCTATATAATAAAGGACCAGTAGTTGTACGGTGTATATTTATTATGACATAATATATTTTATTTATTGTTTATTTCTTTTAAAGAAAGGTTAAATGATACTACTTTTCTTGAAATAGGTAGGATATCAGAAAGCAATAATTTGTATATTGTAATTGAATTTCAGCTACTAGTATTTTTATATCTAGATATGTTAAAACAACACAACATACAGATGCACAACCCTTTGGTGAAAATTATTAAAAATGTGGACAATATATGTTCACTATATATTTTTCCAAATCGCGATAGATGCAAAAGCACAATATTTTCGTAAATAAAGTTACATTCACAAATTAATCAACAAAATCATAACAGTCATATTAGTAATTTAACATTAGGGATTCACTTTGTATCCCAAATTTGTCCAATGATCGTAATGCAGACTAGTCCGCTTAGTTGAATTGCAAAAGTAAAAAAATAATAACTTATTAATTAAATGTAAATATGTATATGTATAGGAATATGTTTTGTTCTGTAAGCATTTAAACGCATAACTTACCAGTACGTAATCATTTAGGGCAGAGACTAACTGGTTAAAATTGTACTCACTATACATGCACTTTGGATATTAAAAAAATAACTTTGTACCAATTTATTAGCATAAGCTGTTTACCATTCTGCTATATGTGTCTACATTAGGTAATGTGTTTATAAACTATGTGATGTATCAGTCTGGTACAAACAATTAACAAGTTAATTTTTAATTACAGTGCATGGGAAATGTAATTTTTGCCTTTAAAGTTTTATATACAGTATTAAATTATTTTTTCTTATATTTAAAAAAATATTATGTTGTATTTATATATATTTTAAAGTCGTGTGCCCTTTTTATCATTACCCCTGATCTTGTTATCAAGTCTAAAGTGTGTTATATGTTCTTGGTGTTGTGAAAGCCATTGTGAAAGTTGCTAGACCAATTTAATTAATGTTCGGAAATTGTTTGCTAATATAAAATCATAAAATACCAACATTTGTAGTCTGCAAATATAAAAAAATCATAAAACTTTTTGCAATTTATACTTAAACGTGGCATGTGAATGTAAAGAAGCAGTGACAATCTTTTATGTACATTTGTTGTGAAATTTTCTCTATGGTTGGTAAATTCTTCCAACACCATCAAGCGGTACACAAAATGTCTGCAAAATGAATATTATTAGTTGTACCTACTAGTAATATCTGTTTTTTATTATAACAAAGCGATAATTTATTATTTTGGCAAATGAAAACACGCGTGTTTTAATGTTATACATTCTACAGCATGTACAGGTATTCAAATAACCGCAGTTACTCGAAGTGTAGCCTATTAGCAGAATGCATCTTTATATTATCGCAGTGCATGGGGAACTACAGGCTACACATGTGGGAATGTCTGTTTTCCCCGACGCGACTAAAATACAATGTTATTATCAGCGTACAATACAAGCCGTTTGTGTATGTCATCATTACTAAATTCCCTACTGCGTATACTTGTATAGTATTCTCTCTCGGGATGTGGTTTGATAACAACAGTTGTTTTTAACAGGTGCGGTAAAAGAAAGTGAGTTATGCCATTTTCTCTTACAAAGTCTGTCGATAAAATGCTGTCGGTGTTTATTTTATGTTAAAGTAACATAGCATAATTTACTTATGAGTCAATGTCATGAATAATTATATCGTTTTCGGTAAATCGCGTAATCGCGAAGACTCTTTTTATGCGTTGCTACAACACAAAATAAGTTATCCCAATTATGTCCTCATAACCCGATTGTTGACGCAGTGTTACGTCATAAAAGGAGCAGCGCCCGGACATGCCCGGTTTGAATTTGTCTTGGCGTGGTTTAATTACATCATAATAGATTTTGTTACTTTGCGCGGATAAGCTGTCTTTGCGTTGTCGTCGTATTTGCGATGGCTTATTTGTTGATCGCGTAGTGTTAACTAAAAGCCTTCTATTTAAACATGATCAAGTTTAGTTGTTTTACCTTTACTTAGGTTTACCTTTCTTTAATATAACATATTGTAAATTGGGTTTAATAGTTATGGTATTTGATTAAATGCACTTAAATAGTATGATATGTTTAAATAAAAAGATTAAAGTACGATATTGCATTTTCAAAGCAATGTATTCTTGTTTATCTAAAATTAATATTTGCACCGGCATATTATTGCTAGTTTTACATTAATCTTTAAATCTAGCATCTTTTTATACATGTTAAAACAATTTTTTACGCCATAAGTTCGCTCTGTCGAAGATTGGACAACGACATACCTTAACATGTCAGTGTCTTTTTAATATATTTCCATCGTCCGGCATATTCCAAACAACGCTTAGTACCCACTTGTCTATACCAACATGCTTCTAAAACGACAATAATGACCAATTTTGATCACTTTTATGCAAAGATAGATTCGATTTTCGGTGTTATTTTTGCCTCATAATAGGAAATAGTGGACCACTTGTCAGTAAAATTCATAGAAAAGACACTTCCTTTATATGGTCGTAATACATTCACTGAAACATCAGACGAAACAATAATTTCCAATGGCGTCGCCGATTGTTGAAATGTTGTCATAGCTCGGTCACGTGACTATTGTCGATGTAATATTCGTTCGTGACGAATCATTTTAAAGTTTCTTGCCAATGTAAACATTATAATATCATTTTTCAGTTCACCATATACCGACAAATTTAAATTCCTTCAGACGTTGACACAATGTGAATGCAATCGCTAAATAAGGTGCTTTTTGCTTTTTTTAAGAGGTTTTAAAAGTACAGTTACCAGACGTCTTATTTTAATATATTTCAATCAATAGAAAAACTAATGCTTTTGCACCCATAAATGTAAAAGATTTATTCAAGTTTTGTTCACAAATGAGTAAATTTAGCAGGAGCTAAGAAGTTCGTTTCTTTCTTTAACATTTCTTCAATACACGATTTCCACATATATGTCAATATATAAAAAAATAATATATTTTTATTAATTAAATACTTTGAAGTTTCAACTGCTTTTGTTGCCATTTCTTTAACCCCGTTTGAAGTCCGCTATTTGCATACCAATCAGTAAAGTTCAGCAGGGTTAGCTCGGTTTTTATAAGCTCAGCTAATACCCGAGCCTAAACCTCGCCTTTTCCCACTAAAAAGGGATTTTGATTTGTCAATTCACACGGGCATGCCCATTCATGACGTGGCGCCGTCAAATAAAAGGCATTGTGACTTATGAGGAGCGGCCTCTTTGTCTCAGCCACTGCCAAGAAAAGCTCAATTGTTGCGGCGATGTTTTTCTAATACAGTCAATTGTTTCTTAAAGCTATGGTGCCAGGTCCCGGCTTGCCCCACATTTCTATACGACATGAACCCACAAAAGGAGCCGCATACTGCTTTCTCCATGCTTGGTATTCGCCACACATGTCCTCGCACACACCGCTGCACGTCAATACGTCCCACAAAACATGTAATCTAGTTACATCTTCATACAATATATACAGCGCCTTAATTGTCCTTATTTTGGTACCAAAATAACCAAACACTCTTTAGAAAGAGTTTCCACACACACGCAACAACCTCTGTATCACGCAATAAAAAATAAACTTCACCTTTGTACAGCATGACCTCTTCGAGTGCCTTTTTTCTAATAAATTTTAATCACATCACACGGTAAAAATCGGGGTAGTACAAATGTGATCATTTGAAAACATTTCCAGCTTTCCTCATGCAATAATTCAGGAAGGGAAACTGAAACAAATCCCGAACACTTGGATGGAGCGGTTTATTCCCCTGAATTGGGACTTAAATCCTGACCATTTAACGTAAATTATAGTGAGACCGAACCCGAGTTAAATCGCTTATTTGATTATAAACTTCTTTTAACGCCACACTCCAAAATTATTTTAAAATAATATAACCATTAAATTTATAGACTGAATTTACTAAATGCGTTGCATGTTCAAATGTCCATTCCGTTAGTTTTAAAGAAAAAAAACGGAATTAAACCCCTTAACGCCTGCCAGCCGAGTTGGTCTAAAGCTTGATGGTCGACACTTATGATCAGACAGGTTCCTGTATTAGTATCTTAACCCATTTATATACAATAGTGTATGTCCTGACAATTCGAGTATGTCTAGAGCAGATTCGTATGGATTTTAGTTGAGGAAATAGTCTATAAATAATTTGTTGAACGAAGCTTAAGCAATTGGATAATGATGTAATTATATACCCTATTCAGGGAAAGAATTGTCTTATTTTAGATAGTCTGCTCGTGTAGTACTAAACAAGAAAGTGTACCGCAATTGTCATTTCCACTGATTTTTTTTTATCTTTTTCTATATGTTAAGATTTAAGAATGGCCTATAGAGATTTCAGTTAATTCAATAATGGCGTTGTTTGCGATTGAAAGTAAATTTAAACTATCGTTAAAATTCCATAAACTATCGATCGGTCAAAAAGGTGACCGGCGTTAAACTTTAATTGCGTGAGCTCAAACTTTTAAATGTCAAAAATATTCTATCTTTTCGGCATTCCGTTCGAGTCCAGACGCGGTCGTTCGGAACAAGGAAATAATTGTTTGCTTAACTTCGTTCATGTTTTCATTGCTCTTTCTACCACAGTAGCTGATATTTCGATTGAAGTTACGAAAAAAGCACTAACTTGAAATTAATCTCTTTGATTTGCATCGCTGGACAGCGCAATTCAACGGAAATTTGTTTCAAATTTTGCAGAATTTTTAAATTGCGAAATTCCCAAAAAAGATTTTAACTAAAACAATTTTTTTAGGTTCTAAAAAAAACAATTAAAATAAAATACCAAAAACAAACAAAAAACAGAGCAGTACACGTAAAATACTAATTAATAATAGCATTTGCCACGTCCCTGTTATATAATTACAGATCTGTTTTGATGTCCCAAACTTAGTTGTTTAAATCGATGTTATAAATTCCTGTCATTCTAACAAATCGAAAAAACTCTATCCGCTTTCCACCCTGATCATTTGGCCAAATAGAATTTGTATTTTAGCTTTTTAAACTTGAGCATGGTAATCGGTATTATTTTAAATACCTTAAACTCAGTCTCATCGCAAACCCACAATCATAGCGCAGTCCATATTTCTGAAACATCCGCTGATATCATACTGGAATTCATCTTCACATCTGCGCCACCTGAGTTAGACGAAGAAATAAAATAAACTTTGTTTCCATCGCTTGTTGTTGCTAACAAGTACGAGGTTCATGTATATTTATTTAAATATAATTATCTCACATAATGTCAAGATCATTCGACAATTTAATTTAGTAAATTTGGTCAGCAGGAAAAATACAATTTGTTTTATTGCATAATTGTTTGCAGTTGTTACGTTATCGTTAATATTCTATGCGACCTAGGGGTATGTTGACTCATGAGCTATCAATGTAGCCTTTGTTTAATCCCCCGCTTAACTATTGACAAATACAGCTGTGTGTTACGTGTCCGTGTGAAGTTACCAAGGATCATGTGCCAGTCACAGCTGCCGACGTGTCTAAGACCGCTTTATTCCGCTTTGTTCCGGTAAATGTTAACCCTCTTTGGTTCCAGAAAGTGTGAGAATTTAAATTCCTTCCGTGTTAGCACTGTCACCTCCGATACGTCACTGTGCCTGACACGTCACAATATCCGTGGTGTCGTAACGAAAGATTTATTAAATTCGCAGTGGCCATGATATCCTTCACTCGTATACGCGCACTCGCAGACATTTTATTTCAATGTCCCTTACAGGGTCTCTTTTGTTACCTTAAACTGCCGCAATCGATGTAGCTATACCAGTTTGGAATTCACACGCAATCCAGTTTTCCAAGAATATCACCTTACCAGAGCCCGGCTGCTGTTTAGTTCGTCTGCCGGAACAAAGACGGAGGCGCCCGGGGCACCTGGACCCACTTGAGTCGGTATTTAATTCACTTGTTTGTTGCGCAGGAAGCGCTCATTATTTATTTGACGTTCATTGTTTCGTGACTATGCCATCGTGTTCTTTCAGCCGGAAACGAGAGTTTCTAGATCGCTCCTCAAATTCGCTGTAATCGATTACAATACACATTGTGATGAAACGTAAGATTAATTAAGTTCACATTTTAAAGCCTCTTTAAACCGCACATTCCGATATTTGTGTAAGAAATACCACGTATTCATCGCCTCTTTGTTTAACGTTAAAGCCCATTTCCCGTCTCCGGGCATATAAATAAGCAGCATAATTACAATGGGTGAATATCATTAAATATCGCTTATATACACAAGTGCGATCTATATAGCAATCTTTTTTCCATTGTTGTCTTTGTTTTGAATCGAGGCAACGCCCATTGCCGACCATTTCGGCGTTATTGCGGTTATGAGTCAAAACTCAGTTTCAATCGGATATTTTGATAAGGCGGCGTAAACTAAGGAAGTTGGCCAATCCAGGCGCCGATGTTATTTTTCCAAGCCAATCCCCTGCTGTCCAGTTGCACGCCGTAGCCCTCGTACACAATGCCAGCGACGACAGGCGACGTACGTCCGGAGGATGATTGACACCGGGCATGCGGATGTTTTAAACTACCCGTTGATTGAACCCCGTCTGCGTGGAACCAGGCATGACGAACGCGAAAAGTGTCCGATAATGGCCGATTGATTAGCGCCAAAGCGGTTCCCGCTAGAATTAATTGTTCATAAAACAATTCTGTATAATTATTTTCGTTCTGTAGAAATAGATATTTTAAAATGTATGTGTAAACCGAATTAGAGACAAGTGTTTATATAAATTCAACCATATTTTACGATGAGTGTAAAATAAACCGTCGTTCAATAAATCATAAGTTATTCAAACGTTTCCGATTCTTAACCCGCAATTCACAATTCATCACGTACATCAAGGCACTGCAACTCTTACAACCACGTAACCCCCCACTAAGTCGTTAGATTAATCAACTTGTGGTCAGATTTTGGCACCGAGCCTTCAAGATCCCGGTCAGTCGCCGCACCCTTTATTAACCCCGGACTTTAATATTTGGCTAGGCCTCAAGGAGATGTTTGAAATGCTCTCGTTTTATCTCCCGACCACTCGTTTCAAGTGCGCTGTAGGTGTCTCTAGTGGCTGTTTTATTAAAGGATTATATGCTCAAGTTATTGGGAAAATCCATGCGATATTTCAGCGTCTGTCAACTTAGCTTAGTGGCTTGATTATACCACGAACCCCAAACTTCTTACCATGTTTAGTGGCATGTTTCGTTGTGATCTGTGATTTATTGTCTGTCATCTTAATATTTATTTTTATCATGTTGAACTTGATTGTATTGTTAATATTTCGACGTTGCCCGGTAACCTTGACGTTGCATTGCCAGTAAAAGTCCAAAGAATTTATTGGAAACCGCAACTATGTATATCGAGGGGCTCTCGTAGTTATTAATACCAAGCATTTTGCTGTACGATATTGCCATTACGGCTCTTAAACTTCTTATTGCTTTAGCGAGTGATCGTATTTATTGGGATGTGTACACCATTGAGACTGTGAGGCGAGCGTAGGCCTGTCCTATTCCTATACAAACAGTCCTCGGCAAACTTTTCTTTCAGGTGAAATAAATCACTTTCCCATTGAATTGTTCTTGTATTGTCCAAGTGAGAGGGGAAAAAGTTCGCCTGCGTACTTAGGCCACTCTCGGACCGGCCCAGGTCATTCTTCGTATGTTTTGGCGGATCTTTAAATTTAAAAAGCAAGTTTTTGCGTCAGTTTGCAGATATTTAATGTGCACTCGTAAGTAATGGTAGCCGAAATATTCAGCGTCAGTTAACTTCATTTAAGAGTTGATTTTTCCATTAAACCACACAAAGAAATTTTAACACCATTTAATTTAGATTTAGCTTTGCTGCGCAGTTGTTTAAGTAAAAATGTACAAATAGCGTATATTACTGTTCATTATTTCCTCAATTGTTAATTATGGCAAAAATAGTCAAAAACTAAGCGGGATAAAAAAACAAATAGCATCTGCGCGATCGGACAGGCCCAGCTTTTTATTGTTAAGATATCGGCAGATCTAGACTTGCTTAGTAAGATAAGCTTCGCATTGTGGATTGTTGTGTTTATTTAGACCCGAGATCGCACAGTTAACTTACCAAAATGATTATAGTATTTGTTGACTCGGCCGATTGATATCATTGTATTTTTTTAAGTGAATAGCTCGTGTCGCGGAATCCTAGAGAGAGTGCACGATCACAACATATTACCCGTGTTTAAGGTATATCATGACGTTTACTTGCATTTCAAACAGAAATAAACTACCATGAGTTTGTTATGATAGGCAAATATAGAAAGAGTACTATTGGTCAGCGTCTTAGTTTGAGCTAATGTATTTTTAAAAACGCAAACACGAATTAATTCGCAGTTTTTAAAATCACGATTTGTCAGTCCGAGTCTGGCTTGATAATTATCGAAGACTTTAAACCAAACAGCGGGATACCGTATACTCTCGTACCGGTAGTTGTGTATCATTTATCAATTTCGCGTTCAAAATACATTTCGATTTAACATGTATCCAGTTTTGACCAAAATAATGACATTAAACTTGATTTTAGGATCTTCTGCTAAGAAGTTTCTTCATTCTTAATAAACTGTATTGAAATGTTAAGTGTGCTCGCTCCTACCAAGCTCCCGTCATGCGAACGCACTTCGTATGATCTAAGCTCTGACGTCATGGACTCGTTACGTCATAATGACATCATGGAACACAGCGCAGTGTACCGAATGGACTTCCATGCTTCGGAGGATTCGTCGTCGTCCAACTACGACCACGACTACGACGTGAAAACCCCACACATATTCACAAGCACCCAAGGTCGGTTACGATCGTAGAAAGTATGATTCAATTCTTGCGATTTAAAATTTTGCACAAAACTAAGAATTCTTGTTATTTTATTGATTTTATTGGCACCGATTATGACTATAAACTTCCCCATTTGTGATATTTTAATTTTGATTATGCATTTACACAGGGATCGCGTGCCCAGGAAGTTCAAAGAGAAGCGCAAAGACTCGATGGAGTCCGGATGAAGACGAAAGATTGAAGAGTTTAGTTGATAAACATGGCATTGAAGATTTTCAGAAAGTTGCTTCGTATTTTTCGGTACATATGTTATATGTTTTAATACATGTTGGCGTTCGTTTCTAATTTTTTTAAATGCGCCTTAACTTTACGATTGCTCATTTACCGTTTTGAACTTTATGTTTACGGGTGCGTGTTTTTCCAGGACCGCTCCGATATTCAGTGCCTACAACGGTGGCAGAAGGTTCTCAGTCCGGAGCTAGTTAAAGGTCCTTGGACCAAAGACGAAGACGAGTTGGTCGTGGAACTCGTGAAAAAATATGGCCCGAAAAAATGGTCGCTCATTTCAAAGCATTTGAAAGGGCGAATCGGAAAACAGTGCAGGGAGAGGTGCGTTTTTCTTTTTCTTCTCTCGTTTATTGGTCTCTCCTTTTCACGTGTAGTGGGAGAAACGCAACCTCGTGGGTTTCCGGGACTAAAGGCAATAATATTACATGTATCCAATAAGCCAATATCTAAAATGAAGCGATTATAAACATCATGGAAAGTATTTTTTACACAAAAGACAGTGGTTAACAACACGTCTTAGATTTTTAAGCAGTAATTGTATTTTAGTCAATATTCTCATATATATATTTGTACAGAATTGTATTAATTTATACGCAGTAATTATCTGGGATTAGTAAGGTACACGGAAGGTAGCTTTATGGATGATTTTTCAGAGGCCCCAAACTTTTTATTTTTGTATTGATTTGTAAAAGCACCACTCTAACCACTTAATTTGCAACACTCTTAATTAAAATATGTTGCTGGAGCCGTATGTCTTACCACTTTCCTTTATGTAAAAATTTGTAGGTGGCACAACCATCTGAACCCGGATATTAAGAAATGCGCTTGGAGCGAAGATGAGGATCGGATTATCTTCGAGGCACATAAGCGACTTGGAAACAGATGGGCTGAGATTGCTAAACTATTACCTGGCCGGTGGGTGGCTTTTCATGTCATTTAGTTTCAGAAGATCCTTCACCAACAACCAACCTTGTAAACCCCATAAACAAGCCTAACCACTAACACACCTTGTAACAGAACTGACAACGCAATCAAGAACCACTGGAACTCGACAATGAAACGGAAAGTTGAGAATGAAGGATATTTATCCGGCCCCATTTCCCCTTATATTATTGAGAGGTTGGGTTCCCTTGCACATCACCCTCTGTTACCCATGTGGGACAATCAGGTGTGAATTTTTGGAAAAATTAGGATTTCGAGGTTTTATTTATGAAAAGTTAAAATTGCTATAGAATTTCCTCAAAAAAATAAGATGCAAGTTTTAATAATTATGTCCAAAAAGCAAAATGCATGTTTCATTAACCCTTAGAAAAGATTTCAGAAAACTAACAAAATCATTTTGTAATCCAACAGACCCAATACTCTAATATGATGGGTCAATTCCAAGTATATGCACCCTCCTTAGATTCAACCAATCAAAACACATCATTCGTTCTTTCACAAGATGGAGACTTTTCACAGGTAAAATTAGTTGGAATTGATTTCTCCCATGAAATGCATATTATGAGGCAAGTGCATAATATCACATATTTTCCGATCCAGTCTCCATATATTTGAAACTGAGCCTGGGTAAACATGTTACCAAAAAGTCAACTTTAGCATAATGTCCAGGTATTTTAAAGGTTGTCAGGTCAGAATCAGAGTTATACTTGGGGAAACTTGATCTTAATATGCTTTGTTTCTACATTGTTAGGGTTAAATTTTGTTTCTTGCACTTGTGCATGTAACGACTATGTCAGCTTATTATTTAACCAAGTAAAAAATGAAATTAGCAGCATTTATGCTATTTCAAATCCACTGTTTAACAATCATTTGCTTAACAGGGAAGCAATGACACTGAACATGAGGAATATCACCTCATCAATCTAAGTGGAGCTCAGAATCTATCTCCTCTCAAAAGAATGAACATCATCCGCATCCCAGACATTAATAAGGTATGGAGCTGTTTAGTTAGTGGGACAGAAATACGAATACATTTTTTACTTAAGTTTTTCTTTTATTTTAATTATAAAGCAGCACCAGCATAAATGCTTTTAAACTTATTATTCAAGTCATCTATTCACATTTTTCACATTGCAGAACCAGACAGGCTGGACCCAGCTTACTTCCTCGCAACAGGGAAACCCCCCTGTGACCCCTATAAAGTTCACTCAGATGACGAAAGCCGGTAAAACAGACATACGACTGACCAGCAAAGGACTGGCCACTCTCACAAGGTGTTCGAACACAAGCGGGCTCATCTCAATCACCTCCCCGGCCGCCACTCGCTTCCTCTCCCCACCAACTATCCTTAAGCGGTGAGTCATCAGTGCCGCCGTAATATTCTATGCAAACGTGTGGCCGAATACGGTCGTGTGGCCGAATGGTTAACGTGACCGATACATATACCGACTCTTATATAAAAAAAGATCCTTGTGATGAGCCAATCATGGGTTCGAAACTTGGCTCGATAAAAAAAAAATATATATATTCTATGCAAACTTTGTTTTATTCTAGTCAATGCTAGAAAGCATGTCAACAAGATAATGCTCATTCATAAAGTCTGCCACTTTTCCATTTACTATAAAGGATTTAAATTCCAGTCCTAACTCGCCACCATAATTCCCATAGAAAGAGACCCCACATCCGAAAGCAGCCGAACCCTCAACCTCGATCGTACAGCACAAGTCAACTTCCATCCACCAACGAAATCAAAAGCTCTGTGTCCAGACAGCTGTCCATGGGATGTGAACCACTGACAAATGATCAGATCACTGATGCCATGATAGGTGGGTGACTCTACATTATTGATCTAACTTTCCCAATTTAAAATACAAAACCCTCTAAATTATAATATATAATATTTTATTTTGGATCAAAAATAATATTTTAACCATGTAATTATTGTTCCCTAGATGAACTGATTGGATCCACAAACCACGGGACCACCAATGTGACATCACAAGTGACGTCATCACCAACAGTGCCTCCTGTGGCATCACTTGCTCCTGTAAGAAGATTTCCTTTTTCTATCTATTTTCACACACAGTTTAATCAGGAATTTTTGTAGTTCATTTAATAGTTTTTCCTTCCGTTTCCTGGTTCCTTTTTAATAGTTATTTTATCTCTTTTTACAGATTAATTTCTCACGACTGACCGTAAATAACCCTGCGACCTCGGTTCAGGGGGTTGCGCCACAAGGTTACCAGGGGTCATGTGAGGTCAGGAGCTACCCACAACATGTAATGGCCCAGCAAACCCACAATACTCCAAACAAAGCCACCCCGATCAAGAATCTTCCATTTTCACCCTCTCAGGTAAAAAGCAAGAAATCACATGAGCTAAAAATATATCGTGAAACTCTCTGTATACTTTATCACATTTAATTTTAGGAAAACCCCTTTTCATGTTTAAAAATTTATTTCTATTATTTACTTTTCTAGTTCATGAATAGCTCCATGGAAATCGAACAACCTTCGCTGACTTCAACGCCTGTCAAGATGGCTAACCCCTCTTTTCAAACCCCAGTTAAAAGGGGGAATACCCAGAACAAAGAAAACAAGTAAGACAAATTATTTGACATTGATTGTTCGATAGTGAACTCCTGTTTTTTCACTGGGATGGGTTGGTATGTTGAGGCCGGCTGGACATTATAATAAGAATGTTATAACACTGTAATTCACTATGACCAAGTGCCCACAGAATTTTCCTCTCGTTTGGTTTAGAGCCATTCATCTATTAGTTCAACTGACGATGCGTTACCATCTTATCAGCATGTATTAGTTTGCCAAACGTGGAAAATGATACTCAATCCCAAACTTTCAGATTCCACATCAATAGATTGATATACTAAAACACGTCTCTTCCTCCACAGTGGCTTCACTCCCGCATTTTGCCGATCCATAGCGGATACAGTACCACGTACTCCCACCCCATTTAAAAACGCAATGGCTGCACAAGTGATGAAGCATGGCCCAATCAAAATGGTAGGTTCTCTGCTATTATTGTTTATATTTTTTGCACAAAGTGCAACAGTTTTACAAACAGTCAATGTCGTGTGGATTTTCCGTTGTTATTTTTTTGCGCAATATAATCCGAACAATTTCATCACAGCCTGACACTCCCAACTCACTCGATGACTTGTTTGAAATGATAAACAGAGAGGAAAAAACGAATTACGAGCCGAAGCCTAAACGCCCGAGAAACGAGAACGATTACAAGGTAATTCGAATTTACCAGAACAAGCTGTTAACGTTCCCGCATCGAATATGTTGCTATCTCCCAACTATCAGTAAAATGAACCAAAACCCCTTAATGCTTTTAACATGATTTGTTTGTTTAAATATGACTATTAATCGTTTTCAGATTTGAGTATTTCGTTTCCTTTATTACTTTTAAATTGATATGTTTTTTGATTTGTTTGATAAAATTGGTTGTCATTGAGCAACAAAACCTCAAAAGGGACATTCGAATAAAACCATATCAATTGTATGAAATATGTTGTTTTGTAGAAATTTATAAAATCTAAAACGTAACACTTCAGCCGGACCGTGTTCGCAAAGCATTGCTTCTGGGCGACGACTGGATGAAAACGAGGTCGCCGAACATTAACTGTCAAGTGTCAATCAAAAGCGGTCTCGTCAAATCAGAGCTGGTGGGTGGAGCCTTTATATTAAGATCGATTTAAAGGATTTGCCATTGAAATGGAAAATTTATCGGAGACATTTTGACAATTTCCTTCACTTAAAATTGCTATGTACATTGACACCAGTGCAACAAGGTTGCATTTTAAAATTCATTTTGGTAATTTTTCCAATAAAATATTAATGGAAAGTCCCCCCTCCTTTTGCTTTGTAAAATCCTTTTGTTAGGTTAATTTGATGTTTAAAACATCAAGAATACTCAGTGGTTTGGTTATTTGTCACTATCTCATGTTTTAACCGCTAGAGGGAATTTGACCATTTCGAGTTTTCGGATTAATGGAATTAAAACCTCCGGGAACCTGAATGTACACGCTGCACAGATATTCAAGTGACCTTATACGCATCCACCAAGTACTGGACACTTCAGCATTTTTTGTTTTTTGACCGAAATATTCTCGCAGGACGTTCGTCAATATCCCACTCCTCCCGCTTTTGGAGTCGATTACTTTC
>CH002624.1:29968-43944 GCA_000149265.1 Ciona savignyi
TTGGAGTCGACTACTTTCCTGGGAAGTGTGACGTCAAGCAAGAGCCGTACCCCGGCAACGATTACGTCACTGACGGGGAATACCGGGACCTCTTCGACGAAACGGGGGCGGAAATTGCGTCGTATGCCGGGGAGTTACTCGACAGCGATATAACGCGCTTCTTCGCCGACGAAGACTCGGACACAACGATTGCGTCATCCATGCTGACGTCATCACTCACGTCATCAACGTCGTCATTACACTCGCTGATGAAACCAACGGTCATGGGGGACAGACGGCGGACGAAGGACAGAGGAGTGCAGGTAATTCTAGTAAACCTTGATTGGTTTAAATTGTATAAATGTATGTTGTATAATATCAAAGCTGGTAACTCTGAATAAAGTTGTATCTTTATTCTAATACACTAACCACGGTAGATAACAAATTCTAATTAGAAGAAAACAGCCCCGATATCAATCATATTACCTCAGCACTCAAAAACATTTTATCCAGAACGTTTCTAAAGATAGCTGTTATATACCGAAAATAATGCGACAAATCGTGGTTTTGGTTTGATCTTAATTTATTTTGGCTAAATGCCCTTTTTTGGGGATTATTTTACAATCTATATATTAATCCGCTGAACCATGGACGCTTGTTCAAAATCCTCTAACCATAAACCTGACCATCCACAGCTGGACACTGCATGGGAGGAGATAGCTTGTGGGAAAACCGACGACCAGCAGAGCATGACTGCCGCAGCGAAATCCTACATGATGCTCATTAATCCTTCCGTGATCTGAAAGTCGGGATTCAAACTTCGCGACAGCAGTTAAAAGAAACGAACTCGATCGAAAGTTTCTGAACGTCCTCAAACAAAGCCAAAAGATCACAGATTCGAATTCAGGCCGAGGTTTAAAGAGCTCGAAACTAGCTGCACTAGCGGTCGAGAATTCTTTTTATTATTTATAAACGAATCACCGAAAACCGTATGTTCCTAATATTTATATAGATCCTATTTTTCTACCTCGTGTTTTTGTACAGCCTCTGTAAATAATTGTTCAAGTTTCAGTATTTAGCGACAAAAGGTATCTTTTGCTGTGGTAAATTGTAGTTTAGTGACGTCATCTCGCTTCCGAGATAGCGTGACGTCATCGAAATGGTGATTTTATCGCCCTCATTTAAGGTGTCGAGCCGTACGTACTAGACATAGTAACGTGTATTCCTTCAACGCCGACTATATTTTCCGCTGCTATACAAACCCGATAACCGTAAAACGCCAAAAGAAACATTTCTAGAAATCCCCGAACTTGTTGCTACGCTTGCCGATTCTCGCTGCTACCACTCGGCTTTATGAAATCATAAACCTTATTTTCCTATTTTGCGAATCATATTATGTTGCTGCTCCAAAATTAGTCATTATTGCGTCACAGATGAAGAGACTTTCTATAAAAGTCCATTCTTAAAAGTTCCTGAATTATCTCTATTTTGACTGCCTACAACTGTCTAAAACTTTAAAATCAAAAATTAATAATCGTCGTTTAAATTAATCACATAGGAATTAATTTGTTTCATAAGTGAATTTTATTTTTATTTTTTTATGAATGAAATTTATTTTTACTCGAATTTGTGATTTTAGGAACACGCGGTACATAGGAAAACTTCATTTTCAATAAAAACATCGATCAATTACTGCGGAATGCGCATTTTGCAGACGTTTCGGCTACGGACGTATTCGTTTCGGCTACGGACGTATTAGTCAAAACTTCTGTAAAATGCCCATTTCTTAAATTTTATTGGCTTTTTTAATGAAAATATTTTAAGTTATTTATTTGTACTGACAGCGTTTTTTTTATTTTTTGATAACTCGTGTTTCTTCAACTCGAAATGCAACCGAATTTCCCGATTTGTAAGCAAACAAAAAGATTAATATTCCGCTAAAAATAATCGTTTTTCGATCATTTATTTTTTTTAAATTCTTGTGTTTTAAAATTTATTTTAGTCTGTCGTATCTTTAGTTGTTGTTTTTCGCACTGTTTTTGTTTTGTGAAATCGAAGCATAAACTGTTCAACAGTCTGCAACCACCCAACCTTGTATAAATATGTTCCGATGACGAATAAACTCTTCAACTGATACTTGCTCGAGTTTCGTGGAATCCATGCGTGGAAGGATGTCCATCATGTTTCTTCCTACTATTCACTGGCGCTGTCAGCAAAAGCCGTCTCAGTACGTAAAGTAACGATCAAAGAATCGTTTCCCATTAATCGGGGATTCATTCAATTGCTCATTGGGTTTTCAATATATTTTAGGAATTCTCATGTCAACAATCAAAGTCAATTTAGTTTTTATAGAAAGTCAATTTCACTTCATTGTGAAATTTTGTATTTTCCAATTCAAAATTTTCTGCAAAGCAACACATGGGAAACATGACCTCGTGCTGTTCTATCATATGTATGTTGAAAGATAGAAACACATCCAAATTTGATAAAAGTCGGTAAAAAATTAGCGGGTATTCCAGTTTTAAGTAGTGACTGCAGGTTTGTCAATGTTAAGTAATGAATTTTGGTTAAAAATAAATGATGTCACCACATTTTCTTAGTGACATCGAAGATAAAGATAACAGTGCTGCGATTAAAATTTTATTTACCGCTAAAATTCTTCACAAACCTTAAAACGTGAAATGAACAAAACTGTGTTCCAAACTGAAATATTTTTTTCTTTAGGACAGGATAGGATAGGATAGGATATTCATCTTTATCCCCGTGAATGGGAAAACCAAGGGGGTTATCACACGGGCAATCGTCAGATCACCTCGCGCCCATCGTCGGGTTACCGGAGCTATTGCAGTGTGTTGTAAATGATAGACACGTTGCTTTAATTTGGTAGAACCCATTAGGCCTCTAGGTTCAGGCAATGTCCGTAAAGTTCCTTGCCCAAGGACACAACCGACTAGCTAGCGACCAGTTTCGCACTTGCAACCTTTCGATTAAAAGGCGACGCACTTAACCGCTAGACCAACGGGCCGGACTTTCTGACCAAATTAAAATGTAGATTTAATTGACTGTTATTAGAGGTTATTGCTACACCTATATTGAATGTGTTAACAATAGTATTGACGACTCACATAGAAAATGTGTTATAGAAGCTCAAACAAACCACGGCTATATCCCATTTTTTGTAGACATGAGCACGGATTTGTGCACGGTGTTATTTTTATGTATAAGAAAATTTTAAACTAAAGAGTTACAAACTTAGTTTCGACAATAATCAGTTTAAAATGCAGATCCAAACGCGTCCCCATGAGGTAACTTTGTATGTAGCAATATTGAGCCGGGAAATAATATATTGGATCCGAAACTTAAGAATCAAAATAAACTTTTTGTTTCACAACAATGCTGTTGCGTTTCACATGACTTTTGAAGATTTAAAAACAGCATTGAGTATCCAATATTTAAGGAGAGAAACAATAAAAGCATGGTATTAATTCATGTTTATTAAAAATGTGAAAATTATGTATTCATTGCAATTTTTCAGATTGATACGTTTAATACACTGATACATACCCCATTTACATAAACATGCTTTTAATATACCTTATCTAATTATGTTGGTAACATTAAAAGTATATAAATCGTTCGCCCTTATAATAGTTAACGGCTACTTGAAGAATAACAAGCATTTACAGAAAAATATGATTATCACAAAAATATAATTTCTTTAGCATTGGCCGTTGGCGTTTGCAGGTCCGCTGTAGATGGGTGCAGGTTTTCTGCAACGAAAACACAATAATATTTCAGAAAATGAAAGAAAAGTCTGGTGTTGTTAAGGCGACCATTACGTTGAGTCTTAACTAGATGCTAGGTTTGAACAACTTTTGAGAAATAAGGTTGTTATGTTTTTTGTCGAAAAAAATAGTCCGACAACCTGGGCAGTATTTAAATGAAGCGACGGACGGATTCCTGTACTGTTTGATAACATTTTTGTCTTAAAAAGACAATTGTCATACCCAGATCACTTTACGGCCATCGTAGCTCCACCGGAGCTATTACTTTTTGTTATGTGTAATAGAGAATTATTTTAGTAGAACCCAATACTCAGGAGGGTTCAGGCGATGTTAGATAAGTGCATACCCTGAGAAATCACGAACTTCCTTTAATTTTAGTTGAACCTATTTATTCAGTCGTTTCAGGTGATATCAGCTGAGTAAGTTGCCCAAGGACACAAAAGTCTTGCCATCCCCTAGATTCCAACAAACTTTGAGTTGTCAACGGACCAATGCATTTATACCAATAATTAGCCATTTTGGGTATAAGTTTTTACTAACATTATTCCGAAAAATATCTATATGAATAGTATTTTAGTGTCTTATATATTTTTCTCAAGTGTTATTATTTTTAATAATTAACTCAATCAAACGTACCCAACAATGGCTGATTATTAGTAAATGCGGGTGTAACTACCTTACTTTTCCACTAAATCTGTTCCAATAAAACTCACCGAGTTGCACGTTGTGACCCCACTTTGTAACAAAAAGTGCAGTGGTTAGCGTATGCATTCCCATCTGCGTCACAAACAGGATCGTAGTTGCGCTGGCACCGCCCCTGAAGTTGGCTGCATGAGCATTCCTCCGTCCCTTCTACTGCCTGTAGTAAATATCGGGCTGTTGACATTTGTAGGACTTCATTTATCAATATTAATTTGTCTTATTGCTTAGAAAAATTAACTCAAAACTTATCAATGTCTAACTCGGTCTAGTTTTCGATATATTTAATTTCATTTCATTTAAAACGGCAGCACTGACAGGAGATAGTAAGGTATATATAACAAAATAAGCTACATAACATGGCCGCAGTATAAGTTACATTATTATAAAATATTTTAAAAAGTAAACCGAGGTAGTCCGAATCAGTATACCAGACAGACGAAATTAGACAAAATAAATATTTTTTAAATTACCGGTAAGATTAAGATCTTGTCACGACCTCCAGGTATTTCGTCGCAGTCGAACAGAACTAAAAGGAAAATATTTAATTTCGAAGTAGAAAACAGTTGTAGTGTAATCTATGCAAAACACGAACGATAATAATATTATCTTAAGACGTTTGGGGTTTTACTTATTTCCATAAAAAGACCAGTTTCCATGCTATCTTGAAAGAAAAACAAAACAAGTTTATGACATCAAGTGTATCAGGAAGTGATTCTTACCTTCTGATTCCGTCTCCATACCCATGGCATATGCCACGCACATCAAAAGTCCCAACAAAACTAAACTTCTCATTTTTTAAATTTTCTACGTCACAGGAATTAAGTCTAAACCAATCTGTAATCATATGATATCAAGTGTTGTTATCATGGGGGGGCAGGAAAAAGTTAATATTTCTTATTGACCATGATAAATAGTAACAGTTGTCTTATAATCCCCCGAATAGTGTTTGTTATCGGTACGAACAATACTGCAATTCTTCTATTTTTATTCTGTTTCTGGTAAAACAATAGTAGCGCTGACTGTTCTATTTAACGCCCTTTAGCTATATCCACCATAGCTAGCTATAGGAATGTATATATCGTTCTCACTTTGTATCGCTTTGCAAAAAAATAAACTATACTGGTTGCACTCTTTACTGTCCATAAAGACAATAGAAACAATGATCGGTCGCTGTGACGTGTTGTGTCCCACCTGTAAGCAACACTCTGTACACTGTCCAGCATAGGTACACGCTCTAATATGGCACGCTATCACAAACACCGGATGTGCGTAACAATTGGACTATGATTCACCGTCATCACTCTTAGCTAATATAATTAGACATCCCTGAACGCACTATGACGCTATAAAGTGCATTGTTAGGGCAGAACTCTCATTCCTCGGCCAACAATATTTACCAGCAAAGTTGCAATTTTCACTAAAATGGTAACAAACCGAAAATGTACGTCGACTTGGTATTGTCTGAATTAAGTTGTTCAAAGGACTTTGCATTAGCTAAGACAAAACGACCGTGTGCAGGAGATAATACCTCACACACTGGGTAAACAAGAGTATCGTATGATGTGGTAATTCGTGGATTACAGTTTGTGCTGGTCAAATAAAATAGTCGGGACTAGAATACCTCACCACAAACCCAACAGCTTAAAGAAAGTTTTATTTGAAATCACAGTGTTGCGGTAAAACGTCACGACAAACATTATTGGACCTTGTATCAAAACCAGACCCCGGTGTAAAAGCAGCCAAGTAATTGGCAGTTAAACAAAACACTGGTGGAACAATTTTACATAATTGAAAGAATAAAACCAAAATTTACTTTTTCGTTTAGATTTTCAGAATGTAACTAACTCACTTCCATTATTAAAGCAATTTTGAAAAACATATGCAACAAGAGCTTTAATACCACTAGCAAACACCTCTAGCGGAAATTCACTGATTGATAATGGAATTGAGCAACATTCCGAAGAAGCTTAATACGAAACAAACAAATTTTGGTTTTTAGTTTAAATTTTGGGTAATTTAGGAGCGTTCACAAGAGGGTTAGCTTCTTTTAATATTTTCCTTCCAGCCGTTTTGTAGTCGTAGGTGCAATCGTGAGTTTCAGCATATCGGTGGATGGCGCAAAAGTTATTTCCACACCTGCAAAGTACATACAGGATACTATGGCCGAATAGCTTGGTAGGTTAGTGTTTTCGTATTTCAGAAGAACGGTGGTGGAAACTGGCCACTAGAAAGTTGGTTATGTCCTTGGGCAAGGCACAAAGCGGACTTTGCTTGCACCCAGTGGATTGGTGGGTTCTACTAAATTAAAGGAATAGCCTTAATCATATACAACACACTGTAATAGCTACACGATCCCGACAATGGGTACAACAAAATATGACAATTACCCAAGTGATAACTCCCCTTGCGTTTATGTTTTCCCTTCTTAGCGTTCCTAACACAACATTTTTCACTGCACTTGGGTCGAATAAGTTAATTTCAAACTATGTGGCTTGGCACTTCATTATTATAAGTAATACTGACAAAACTGTAAAAAAGGACTCAACAATAAAAAAATGGCAATTCTATGGAATTTGTAGAAGTTTAAATTGATAAAAAGTTTTTCTTCATTTCACAAGTTTAAGATGTTAACCTGCAAATGTAGCTTGTCGCCAAGCCTGTGCGTTTCCCACACAGAGCACATCGCTTTTTCTTGCTTGGGGGTTTAACTGGTGGTAGTAGAGGGGGCGGTCGCATGGTACCTCTTGGAGACTGTCGGATAGAACGATAATTAAAAGAGTGAAGGGTAATATTAGAACAAGATATATCCTGCCAGTTGCCACATAAGAGCAACAGTTGAGCAGTTGATGATTTTTTATCAATTCCAGTCGAGTATGGGGGTCCATAAT
This sequence comes from Ciona savignyi, assembly GCA_000149265.1. Lineage (NCBI taxonomy): Eukaryota > Metazoa > Chordata > Ascidiacea > Phlebobranchia > Cionidae > Ciona > Ciona savignyi. Next base: position 37,323 of record CH002624.1, read on the forward strand.
GATACTAACAGTGGCAAACTTTCATGTTCAAATTGTGAGTTTTTTTGCCAATTGATAATTATTGCTATTGAGCCAGCTGTGTAAAAAAACATCCCATAGGTGAAACCCAAGCCAGAAAAAATCGAGTGTTCATACAAATCAGGGACATGAGATTGAGTAACAACATTATGTGTATGGCAGTTGAACGCCACAATTTAAATTTACCTTTAAAGGTTGACTTTTGTCAGAATAACGAATACTTGAACTTGGCATGTGGTGACCACTTTGTCCACTGCTTCCTGCATATCAAAACATCGCCATTACAAACAAAAAACAACAATAATAATTTTCAAGATTTGGAATGAAATTCAAAATGCTTGCATGAGTAATTCAGTATTACTTATGACAGGAGAGTTTTATTTGTCTAATAACAAACCTTTTCTTTAATTACAATGCAACACATTTAATTATTGTAATATTTGGATGTGAAAGAAAAATTATCACAAAAGGGTTTTTAATTTGTTTTGCTTTATCACCTGGTCAGTACTTCCTTGTTTCTAATGTATTTGAGTGCATTCTAGAAGTTGCGTACAAGTATTTGTATTTAAAGGGGAACTGAAGTCAATTTTAAGAATATCTTAATAAATGGAAAAAAATACGCTGATTTCAAAAATCAAATCAGTTTCTTCCAATATTTTTTTGTTAAAGAGTTATAAGCAAATATGCATTTTATTTTATGTTAGGGGCTTTCCCGTATTACGTCACTGACGTTGTTGAGATTTCGTGCCAATATGCATTGTATACAAACATGTGCCAGTTTAGAGGTGAATTAGTAACATAAGCGCCTGCAGGAGCGTTGTATTTTCGTTTTTTTATGGAGACTTAGCATAACACTTGTCATATAGCCTAACTGAACCAATGTACCCGCGTGACAGCTTACCTTAAGCGCGCTCATTCAGGCCTGCACGATCCTGGACCTAAGCTGAATGCTGAGGTATACAGGTCTCGTATTTAAATGACTTTAGAATAATAAGTCTTAGCAATTTATATCATAAATCATAGAAGTGAAGGCAGAACAAGAAAACTAGAACAGGAGGCAGTAAACTGTAACTGCCAGAAATTTATAGAAATAAACCAGCCATCAATCAAAGATCAGACTATGCGGTGGGAACAGCCTATTTCTTTCACGATTGTTGCTTTTCAAGTATATAGCCATAATCTGCAACGTAGACTAGCAATGTTGTTATCAACCCCTAGGCTACAAACTGAGAGTGTGAGAGATTTGGTACACATATGCATAGAAGTATTAACAAATTTCTTTTGTTTTCTTCATTTCTAGAGTAAATTTAAGTTAATGTTGTAACACTAAAATGGATGACAGTTTTCAGCATTCTGGCATGGATGGAAGAAGTTTTATTGTACACAATAAAACAACACAAATTTAGTCATGTGCGTTTGAACCAAGGAAAACGTCTGAAAGTATCTTTGAAGATGCAAGCCCCATAGAAGAAAATGTTTATTTAGAAACATTACCTATTGACATGACTTGGTGCCGTTGCAAAAACTGTATTCTTATGGACACACCGCAAGAATGTTTATGCTGCATGAATGTACATGCATTTGTGCACAAAATAATGCCAGGCTGGACTTGCATTACTAAAAGCCCTTATTTTTCAATTATCTGCTTGGATAAAGAAGTTCTTGAAGTTGCACTTGATGTACTGGGTTGATCACTATGTTTAAAATCATAATCAGAAAAATTTAAAATTGTTGGAACTATATTTTTCACCAAGTGGTTTGTTTTCATCATCTTGGCTACTCCATTGGAGTCAAATACTATTTTACTATGATAATCCTTGTCACAAATATGTGCACTACACATTGCGGTTCTTTTTCCAGGTAGTTTAGAACGCTTGCATTGTTGTATCCATTGCTTCAACCGTTTTTTGTCGTTGTGAGGAAATCGATGGAAGAGCACAGGTGGATTGGAATTTTGTGTGCTGTAATAGGAATTTGTACATCCTGGAGCAAAACAATATACTCCAATCACTCTTTCTTCCTTCTCAGTGGCTTAACTTTAGGCATTTTACAATATCTAATAAAAAGAACTAAATTAGAAATGTGGTATATTCTTATTAACTTATTTGGGTAGTTAAGTAAAAATCTATTATATATATTCTTCACTTACTTATCTGAGTGCTTGCTGTGTACTTATTGTCAGACTACACATCAGCTACTCAACTGTGGATTAACTGGTTTTTGCAATAAGTGGTATTCTCAACCAGTAGGCTAATGCTCAGTTTCAATAACAGCATACATTAAATGCACCACATACACAACAGCAAAACATTATACAAACAGCCAAGGTAAACCATGAAAGAAATAGGCTTTTCCCACCGCATAGTCTAGCCTTTGCCTAATGGCTGGTTTATTTCTATAAATTGCTGGCAGTTACAGTTTAATGCATTCTGTTATAGTTTTCTTGTTCTGTTTTCACTTTTAGTCTTTATGATATAAATTGCTAAGACTTATTATTCTAAAGTCATTTAAATACGAGACCTGTATACCTCAGCATTCAGCTTAGGTCCAGGACCGTGCAGGCCTTAATGACCGCGCTTAAAGTAAGCTGTCACCATGTACATTGGTTCAGTTAGGCTATATGACAAGTGTTATGCTAAGTCTCCATAATAAAAACGAAAATACAACGCTCCTGCAGGCGCTTATGTTACTAATTCACCTCTAAACTGACACATGATTGTATACAATGCATATAGGCACGAAATCTCAACAACGTCAGTGACGTAATGCGGGAAATCCCCTAACATAAAATAAAATACATATTTGCTCATAACTCTTTAACCAAAAAATATTGGAAGAAACTGATTTGATTTTTGAAATCAGCGTATTTTTTTCCATTTATTAAGATATTCTTAAAATTGACTTCAGTTCCCCTTTAACTACCTGGCTTTAATGGAATGAAAATTTAGTCACATATCTGCAATGTATCACTAAACCTCTCTGAGTGTCTTTAGTTGGGCTGCGTACAAGGTTCCGAAGGACGTTGGAGTCGACTGCCTTGTTGATGAAGTCGACGACCTCACGAGCTTCTTGCTTCGACATCGACTCCACTTTCGCTTGCGAGTCATGCTGTGTTGTGTGATTGGGTTTGACACACTGTGCTTTGGTTACATACATGAAGTTTCATGTAGTGAACTAGTAGTTTTGCCCAAGGGCATAAAATAAACTGGTTCCATAACAGCTGATTCAATGTAACTACACCCGTTTCAACTAAATGTTTTATAACTGAAACCCTTAATATTAAAAAAACCTAACTTTGTTGATTTAAATTGTTTTCCCAAACAAATGTTTTTCACCTTTTTAATACTTGTCTTAGTATAAGCTTGTCGGAATGGTGTCGAGGTGCCCTCTGGTGGATGCATGCCGAGATCGATGTTTGGTGTTCGAACCAACTTATTATGTCGTCGGGGTTTAAGTTCTTTTGGTGGTTCGGGGGTGAATCGTCTATATCTTAGTGCAGACTTAACAACTTGTGAGCGCTCTTCATGGCTGCTGTCGGATTGTTTGATGGGGTTCATCGCGAGGGTGCTGAGGATTGGAGACTTCCTACCGAGGGGGGATGCACCTCTTACAGGCTGGTTTTTCCGGATTTTTGAAAACTCCCCAACTGGGTCTCCTTGGTTCCACTTGGGGCTCTTAAGAAACCCCCTACCCGCATACCAATACGGTGGGACTGGGTAACCATCTATGGAACTGTACTGCACTCCTTGGTTTGTCTCATAAACCTTGCTGTCTAGTTCATCGGAGGTTCTGCAGAAATAAAGAATAACTTTATCAAAATGGGAATGTGCAAAAAATTACATGGTTATGGTAAAAGAGGTCTAAAAAAAGAAATGTTTATATCAAAAAAAATTCTGAATATGGAAACTTTTAATTAAACTTTTAATCCAATAGTAAGTGGACAAACCATGTTGCGACAAACACCTCCTTCTGGACATACCTTGGCGAAGGGGAATCCGGGATAGTAGGAGCTTGGTCGGGTGTTGGTAGCAAACCATACGATCGTAGGTACATGTCATGTCTGTTAAACGTCATGCCTGACATCTGACGGGCTCTGTAGGAAGCGGACAGTCACATTTTACACTTAGACAACTGAATTATAACCGTACAGGCACGTGCATAATTTTTTGTGAAACGCATTTTTCCCATCACTGATCATTTAAGTATAAAAACAAAGGGAATGGTGGACACCTGCTTACATAAAATACACCACAAACAATTAGAAATCTTGTTATGTCTGTTTTTGTTTTATCTACTATTTAAGGAATGAGATTTTGTTTAGTCACACCAGTGCAATGTACTTTTTACTACCGTTCTTCTTTACTTTTTTAGCATAAATCCAATACTACATCAGTAGACTTAAATTTTAAAAGTTTATAAACAATGTGTGATCCTACAATGAAAAGTCTCTAAAGCAGGTAAAATAGCGAACCTCGGGAAGACATAGGATTTCCGCTGGTAAGTTTCCGATTCTAAAGCGTTAAGCAGGCGTCGAGTTCTCGGGCTAAATCTTCCAGAACCTTCCGTTTCACCTGTTGGAACAAATAAGGTTAATCACTTCATATTAGTGTTTCAGTACTTAGGTGACCATAGTAAGCAACTTAAAATGTAAATATGTACACAATAAGCAAAGCTTGTTGGTATATACCCCTTATGAATGGACTGGTAAATAAACAAAGCCGTGGCTAGTAAATAAAGTTTAGATAAGAATGACTACATTTCTTTTTTATTTATTTTTTAAAATGAATCAGATAAAAGTATCTACCTTGGATGGTCTTTGGGGAATCTCGTTCTTTTCTTTCTTTCCTCGAATAACTGACCTCGGTGGCTTCCTGAAATCACATACTTTAAATGTGGATCGACAAATATTAACGATACATAGAGCTAACCCTTAAAATTGTCATTATTAACCCATATGTATTATTCCAAGAGACTTGATTAATTATAACAGAACTTCAATTGATACTAACAGATAAGAGGAAAAAAACAACCACAAACAGATCAACTCACGTTTGAATTTTTGCTCTTGGACGTGACATTGCGGAAACACCTCAATCTTGAATGGCAAGCTTCATTTGTAGCTTCTGGGAATGTGGTGGCTTGAATGAAAGAATATTGAAATCACTAGGCGTGAAATTGAAAGGGATTGTGGGATAATTAAAATTTTTGTTTCTTTTTTTTAAAAACAACCTATGATAAGTTTTTCATCAGAATTTGTATTAATATTTATAACATATCATGCTCAGTGTTATTATAGCTGTTCGTTTGGAATGCAAGTACTATTATTCTAAAGACCAAAAGCAGATTATAAGCTAAAGTAAGATAATACTTCTTAACAGCTAATTTTACAAGCTTCAAACAATAATAACCCAAGCACATTACCTTCATTACTAAGTGACCTTCTGATGTCAGTTGAAAGTTTTTTAATTATTGGTTTTTCTACTTCAGTGACGTCGTTTTTCGAATGCAGCATCGTCGGGGACTTGATCTTAACCGATTTTCGGGTGTGTCTCTTTAATTGAACTCCATCTATTGATGGGCAACTGGTTAGTTTGTTACTTAGGGTCGTTAATGTACCGGTACTATTTAGTTAACAAACACTCTAAATATATGTAGTAAGAAGCTAATGGAAATGTATATGAAATAAAAAAATACAATTAAAGGTTGTGGCTACAGTGAGACAAAAAGTGTTGAAATTTCTACTCGTATAATAACACAAAAATAGGTTTAAAAGTGGTATGCCCACAAGTTTCCACCTAAAACAAAGTAGTTAAATTTAAATTCCAGGCTGGTTTGATAAAGGGATTGGGGAATTTATTCAGTTATTGTCTAATTACTCTTGCACATAAGCATTTCTAATGGATGTGACTGTGTGATGATATCTATTATACAATAGTCCCATCACATCCTACTCTTTGACAACCTCAAAGGTCAAAAGGGTTAGACCAATGTAAAGTGTCCTTCTTAAGAACACTTCTCATGTGCAACCTTCCGGCTAGTGAGCCAACAGCCTCCTATTGAATTGAAGTGCCTATTTAAAGCAGTGTGAAAATGTATGTACTCTTACCTCCTATATTGTCCAACACATGTATTTAGAACTTAATATGAGGTAAAGCTAATGCTACAGATGCAAAGAGCATTATTATTAATGCTGCAAAACCATGGCTGAAGAAATAAAGTTTGCTTTATGCTTTATAAGAGATTAATCTTGGTTATTTCTGGGTGTTGTAAACTTCTGGAGGGTGAAGAGCTAAGGTTTGTCGGAATGCTAATTTCTGACACTTGGGTGACCATAGCCTTTGTATTATGCCGTATACAATGGAAATAGGGCTTGATTTTGATTGAATTATCACATTGATAAATATACAAAGGATGTATTATACAACAAAATGAAATATAAGTGATACAGCAAAAGTGCTAACTTATAGTTCCCATATACTTCTATCAACAAAAATCCAAATTACCTGCAACTCTGGGATGACTTGGAGGTTTCGGTTGCATTGAAGGTGTGTTCTGTCATATATTAGATGTTATACAGAAACTATAATTTGCCTCCCTGTATTTA
>CH002624.1:46348-80306 GCA_000149265.1 Ciona savignyi
ACTAGGTTACTTTTCCAAATAGTTTTAATGCACAATATTTTGTAACTGAATGTTTTGAATATATACAAACCGTGACATGTCATAAACTGTGATTAAAACTGATTTCACTTAAGTTAATGTACGTTATCATATGCTTAACATTTATAAAAAGACGATTGTGTGGATTCTTGAAAAAACCTAGTTTAATTGAATATATGATACTATGATGTGAAATCATGAGATAAAAATACCTGAGTGATTCCGAAAAAGGTGTCAGCGTTCCATCTCCACGATCCACCACTCTGAAGAAGTTTAACTGATCGCCATCTCTGTACACCAACAATGTGACCTGTGATGTCACAATGATATTTAATGTGATATACAGATCAACCTTGCGATACTGTATAGCCTGGATATCATGATATGTGATAGTGTTGGCGAGAGGCTGTCCATATGTTTTGCACAGTGAAAAATGATTTAGATATGGATTAATTTTGTCATGTGCAATGGCTATTTGTCAATTTTTTTATTTACAAACATTTTAAAATTTACATCAACAAGAATCTCACAGTATAAGTAGAAAAAAGTTTAAGATTAACCTTAGACCTTACAGTTATTCTTTAATTAATAAGCAACATTAAATAAAATGTATTTTACAGCTTTGAGAATTGTAAACCTGTTTTGTCCCATTTCCACCACTATGTGGTGTGTTCGGTTTTTCAAACAAATCCTCCGGATTCTCTATGTGGTCCGGAAGATCAGCTCCAGATTCTTCCATTGATATCACTGGGGGGAAGACACACATGTTGGAACTAACTTCGCAATTAAAACTGGCTAAGCCTTGATTAGGAAAACATGAGCAACGTACACTAGTTAGAAAGTGAGTGTTTATTTTGTTGTGGGAGTGTGTCTGTATACAGATTTGGATTCTTTTAAATTAAAGGACTTAAATGAAATGTTATCCATCAATGCTCAACAGATCAATATTACCACATCATATAGCACAATATGCTGGATTATGTTGTTTTCCTGGGCGGAAACTTATTATTTGGCAAGACACATACAAACAGATCATGATCGATCTTGTTTAAATTGCGATTAAGATGCTAAGTTATAGAAAAAATAGCATCCACCAGAACACCGAAGTACCTCGTCGTGTATTGATCGGGCCACCCCTCATTGCAAGTACAAGCTTTAATGTACAGCCATCCGTAATACTGAAGAGTAACATGTTATTAGCAACACAATATTAGCTGTGAGTTTTAATGGAAACAGTACGGTATAGCACACAAAACAGACGAACAAGTGCATGACATACCATGTTGTTTTGGCATGGTTGCAAAAAAATGTTTATATGATCGCGCTAAAATATGATTACTGTTATAATAATATGTTTTTATACACATTTTAGTTGCTATTACTTATAGATATAGTTGCCATTTGTAGGACAACAGTGTAACTTTTGGGCATTAATTGTTTACACCAATGGTGGACCACACAAAAATCAATATGTCTTTAGTGTTGAATAATGGCTAAAATGCGATTTATTTTCCCTGGTTAGTTAGAGTTGGTGGTAAATCTATATTAAAGACCTAGCAACTGTTACTGTCAGGCAACTCATCTACAGCCTAATTATAAAGTGTTTGCAAATACAAAATGATATAATGTTACGTATGGGAGCCATTACGGTAATGTTCCAGTTACACGAATATCTTTACACCTATTGATACAGCTAAGCTTAGCTACACATAGTTTTTTTACTTATAATCTCTTAAGCAACATTCGTCGTCCAGTTCTATGTTTTTCCAAATAAGGTATTGTTGTGAGACAGGAATTCCTGAAAATAAAATCTTTATCAAATATAATCCCGGTACCGAAATCTTTGTATAATAGTCATACAGAAAAGCTGGGTATCGCAAAATGCCAATCATTATAACAATGTCCCATGCGAATGAACACAAAGCCAATATGGATGTCAAATGTACATTCTCCATACTTAGTATAAACAAATACTGTAAACTTTGCATACACTTCATCTGTTTTATCCTCATTTTTGGTTTATGGCGGCAATGTGATCAACATGTAACCAAAATTGTAGGCTACCAGTAGATACAATATGATCGCATTCATACACATAAAGTTATGTTAAAATTTGTCTGACAATTTTATTTAAAGCCATGAATTTACTGCATTCATCATAATGTGATGCATCAAGTTAAAACCACTTTAGTCATGAGCTGAGATCTTATAAAAAGTCAAGCGAGTCACAACCTAGAACACAGTCGTTAAGGTTTCAATATTCAAAAGAAATAATTCACAAAAACTACGACGTCTAACTTACCTTCCAGGCGTTGAATTTTTGCTTTAACCGAAATAACGGTCTCGTAAGGTGAGACGCGCAGCTCGAAACACGTCCCAGTTAATGTTTCAATGAACAGTTCCATTACGTTGTATGCAAGCCTTCAAATAAAACATAACAAGCATATTTACTTAAGACACTAACAGGGAACAAATGCTGATGAAATGTGTGCTATACATAGTGTGATTAGAAGTAAGAACTATCCAATACACTTCCACTTTATTGTGTGTATGATGGTAAAAGAGTTCTGTCATTGCTTGTGTATGCCCCCCCAAAACTGAAGATTTCTAATTTGAGTTGCAGAATTTTATCAAAGTGTTACTCATCAGAAGTTTACTAAATATGATTATAAAATGTTATGAGCATGCTATGAATGATTTTGCATTTTCGCCGGGGCATGTTTATTTCAAACTAGTTTTTAAAATCGTAACTTTAAAAGTTTTAATTTTTCATTAAGTCTGGAACATATACTGATTCGGATATGGACATACTTAGCCATCGCATAAAATCATGTACAAAACTAAACATGCGTTTTATCAGTGTCCATCCCATTTCCAGTTGTTATTTTTTTATTTATTACACTTACAGGGGATAGTAAAGAATCCTCTATAAACATCATTGTTTTTAAAAATAAAATTCACACAGGAAAAACAAAAATAATTGGTATTTTATACGTAGCAACCTTGAGGTGGATGGATACCTCATTAAATTTGTATTCTGGTTGCTGGGAAATCAACACTAAGAATTTATTTAGTTATAATATCTCTGACAAGGAATAAAAATTTATGAAAATTCCCGAAATGTAACATCACAACTGACAGTTTGTTATTGTACGGTGGGTTACCACGCGACCACAAACCCTAACATACTGAATAAAGACTCAACCAGTTTTACCTGTAACTGTTATGTATATTGCCGACTTCATCAAAGAATTCCTTGTCGTTCATTTTTTGCCGTTAACAAAATCCAAAAAAAGAAATCGTCATATTCATCAGCTTGATACAGTTATAACCACCAGACTAGGCAGCTGATGCCTAGTGTGACAACTAATTAATAGACTATAACCTATCTTACACTGTAGCCTGAAGTAGTTTAACTAGAAACAAAAATAAAACTAATGTTTAAAAATTAGGATGCAACTTGATGTTACTACAATTCACACTGTACTGCCCAGTAATGAATTCTATATATGCGCCAACCCAAGATACGATATGTGATTTTAAGTCTGCCGGTAAGCATGATTGTTGGATCGAAACAAGCCACTTGCTTTCGCATTAAGAGTAAATGGATTCACTTAAAATACACTGCAACAGCTCTGGTAAGCTGACATGGGTGGGATAATCTGACGATTGTGCATGTAATAACACTCGGACTACATTTTCGTGCATGATTAATCTGTGGGACAACACAATATTCTACTATACAGCTGGTTGGGACAGCATGCCAGGCAGTGGATGGGGTAAGGGCCCGTATGGAAAGTACGTCAATTTTCCCCGAGATCTCGAGTGTGCACGCACCAAATATTTAAGTGTGCAGTGTGCAAACGTCCAAGAGTGCACACTTCAAGTGTGCACACAATCTCCTTTTTATTACTGTTTTACCAAAATTTAAACAAACATATTATTCTATCCTAAATCTATCGTGTCCGTCAGCTAACATATCTATCTACGTAACATAGGGTCGGCTACATAACAAAAAATGTACTGACAGTAAATTACCCGAGGTCCAGAGGTAGGTTTACAGGTTTGTTGTGAAATTACCCAAGTGTGCAAAGACGCAGGGGAAGAAAAAATCTCGAGTGTGCAGCTGCTGTACTTTCCATACTGGGGTAAGGGTATATCATGAGTGGGAAAGGTGATATCATAATATAACTTGTCCCGCTCATGTAAGTGACGAAAACTTCTTTCCAATAATGATATACTCCGTCCCACCATGTTAATGACGAAATACCCTGTACTTATTATGTAGTGACAAAAATACTTTTTCCCACTAGTAATATAATGTGTTATCCTGCCCCGCAGATTAGTGAAACCCATATTTTCCCATTCTCATGGAAAAAACAATTAAACAATCCTTAGTTGAACATAACTAATTTACAAAAAATGAAAAACAAAATTCTTCCTAACTTGATCTCGATTACAAACAAGGCAATATATACAAGAAAGTTACTATTTAATCGGTGGGTATTTTGAAAAAAAATGTCCAATTTTCATTAATTTTTTAATTCATTTTTTCTGTTAACATTTTTAAAGATGGTAATGTCGTAAATTACCACGGAAAGGAAAATAAGCAATTCTGCAACATAAAACTCTGTTAAAAATGCATATAGAAAAATAAAGGAACCCGTACTACAAGTGTGAAATTAATTACCGTCAAATATGATAATTAATAATTTTATACTATTCCAATTAAACATGATCTATTACCCAAATGCCATCATCGCAGTGATACAAACAAACGTTTGTCACCGAGTTCTCGCATATCAAACTTAAAATAAAGCCGTAAACTATTTATAACTATTGTTAAATAGGCCTATTAATAATTTATTTCCTGAGCGTATCATAAACTGAGCTACCGTAACTTTAAACTAAAATATCCACGATGACTGGCAATATGGGTTAAACATTAATTCAAGTACACGAACTTTCCAATAAAATAAACAAAGCTGAAAATATAAAGATGGAATTAAAAGTAATGGAATTTGCGTCCCCGGATGCTGGTATCGCCATAACACCAAGATCACGTGTGTATTTATTTTGATCATGCGATTTCTATGTGTGCTATTGCAGAATCCTATGTTGCAAGCAATATATTTATTCTTTAGGATTTATCGCTCTGAAATTTTCGTATTGTTGGTTTATTATAGACTTATTTTCCCTAAATGTCGGTAAGCCACTACCACCCTTTGAAATTTTCCACTGGGTTGCTCAACCGACAAGAGCGTTGGATATATGCAGAGGGCCGACAGTCTTGGAATGGAACTATGTAATTGCCTAGGCAATTGTGCCCTTAAACAAGCCAACTAGCAGTCATGGCCTGATAGATTAATAAGTGCTAAGTGCTACTTAAACTTAGTAAACACAAGCATATAAACTAGAAAGTGTCAACCACGTCTTTAACCACAACTATTTGTAAAACACATGTTGTATGCCATATATTCATGCTACAGGGTCCCTAACCACAATTTGTATTTTATACACCGAGTATGTAGTTTGTTTCTGCAAGCATAAACGCATGGGTCCCATAGTTAACCAACCAAACCTATTTTCCACGTGCAGTTAAATAAAAGATAAACGTCTTAAATTTACGAACATTTCACCACAAATGTTTTAAATTAGGTTTCTGTTCGAGCGCTGTAGTAAAATGAAGCTAAATTCCCAAAACAGCACGATTTATTTTTTCATGGTTTCAGGAAATTCCCATGGGTTTAGTAGAAAAGTTTCTGTTTTTAAGTGACTAATGTTATGTACCAATTCTTAAAGTTTTAATCCAATTTGTAGACTGCTTATTTAAGATGTCAGTGCTATATGGCATGCCTGTTACAATTGTAATTCAGGAACATATCTTCGTTTTCAAGGAAATTACCCTAAGTAAATGTTTTCTTTTTTTAATTGGCACAGAGTGTCTAATGGTCTAACATTTCACCAAATCTGTTCAAAATTGGAGCCGCCGTTTAAGCGGTATGCCCCGAAAAGCTAATTTATTAGAAAAAAACGTTTTGGTTTTTAACGTCTCAGGGGATTTCCCCTGGATTCATTACCCACAATTTTGGTTTCTGCATATCTAAACCCATGTTGTCTTACAAATGTCCAATTTTCATTGCGATTTTATTACTCCTTTTGGTAGATGTCGGGGCGACATGGCATGCTTGTCACAATCATGATTTGAGAACATATCCTATTTTGGGGAGTATTTCCCTAGGTAATTTTATTATTTCTTCTAAATGTTAAATCAGTGACAAATGCACTTACATTCCACGAAATCTGATTCAAATTGTAACAGCCGTTTAAGTGCTATGCCCAAAAAAGGCTTTTTTTTTTAAAAAAATAGCGTTTTGGTTTTTAACGTCTCATGGGAATTCCCCTAGATTTATCACCCAAAATTTTGGTTTCTGCATATCTAGACCATGTTGTCTAACGAACGGCCAACTTTCATTGCGACTCCATCACTCCTTTTGATAGATGTTGGGGCGACATGGCATGCCTGTCACAATCATGATTTCAGTACAAAATCGAATTATTTAGGGTATTTTCCTAGGTAAATTTTTTATTTCTTCTAAATTGTTAAATCAGTTAATAATACACTTACTTTTTACCAAATATGATTCAAATTGGAGCAGCGGTTTAAGCGCTATGCCACAAAAAAACTAAATTTTTCATAAAAAATAGCGTTTTAGTTTTTAACCTCCCAGGGGAATTCCCCTTAATTTATTACCCAAAATTTTAGTTTGTGCATATCTAGACTATGTGGTCTAACAAATGACTAAGTTTCATTGGGATTCCATTATCCCTTCTGTAAGATGTCGGAGCCACAATCCATACCTGTCACAATCTTGATTTAGAAACATATCTACCTTTTTAGGGTATTTCCCTAGGTAAATATTTTGTTTCTTCCAGTTAGTAACGCAGTGGCTAACACACTACTATTTTGCCAAATTCGATCAAAATTGGAGCAGCCGTTCATGCGCTATGCCCCAAAAAGCTAAAATTTTAGAAAAAAAACCCTTTTGGTTTTTTACCTCCGAGGGGAATTCCACTAGGTACATAACCCCAAATTGTAGTTTATGCATATCTAGACCGTGTGGTCTAACACATGACAAAGTTATATTGCGATTCCATTATCCCTTCTGGTAGATGTCGGAGCCACAAGCCATGCCTGTCAAGCGTTTGACGAAAAAAAAAAAAAGAATAAAAAAAACGGACAAAAACAATATGTGTCCCATTTTTTCAAATTGGACCTATAAATATATTGCAGACTGTCGTAGGCCAATAATATACGTCACACTGAAATAACTAAATGGTGGGCGCGTGATATTTCGCCCTGTTTTTTTTTCATTATAAACATAATTTCTTATCCTTTAGCATACCGTGGTAAGGATTAAACTGGGTTAAACTCAAAGACTGACAACGGTAAAATTATAAACACACCATTATAGAGCTCTGGTACTGTTGGGTGGAATTTCATTTCTTTTTTTTCACATCTGTTCCAATATGTCCGGTCTACCCCTTCCTAAAGTCGGGTCACCTCGCTGTACGGATCACTTCACCTTTCTTTAACTAGTTTCATTTTTATTTAACCATAACCGGCTATAACGGCTGTCGTTTTGCCCTTTTTTCCTGCTTGGTTTTTTCTATACCTTAAGTTAATTTTGATGTGTAAAACACATTTTGTATGCTATATGTTTATGCAAGCACTAACCATAATTAGTACAACTTATAGTTTGCTTGTTCAAGCATCAATTGATGCTTTTATGGTCCCTGAGAGTCAAACCAAACTTGTTTTAGATGTTCGTTTAAAAAAGCATAATTATTTTAGTTTTGTTAATATCAACAGCCTAATATCTAACATTTCCTAACTGAACTCGGGTAAAAAACTACGGAGAATACTATTTTTAAGTTTCGTGAGAATCAGTATTGTTTTAATTACAAAAAGTAACAAAAATTACCCAGGGACCCATGCGTTTATGCTTGCAGAAACAAAACTATGACAGTCCGGTTAAAACTTTGAGGAATGTTACATAACATGGATCTGATGTGCACATATCTGACAATAACATATATTGTGTAATGAACATTAATAACAAGATCGGATTGTTACCTCAGGGACCCATGCGTTTATGCTTGCAGAAACAAACTACTAACCCGGTGTATAAAATACAAATTGTGGTTAGGGACCCTGCTCGCATATATATTAATATATATATATATCATACAAAATGTGTTTTACAAATAGTGGTTTTAAAACACGTGGTTGACACTCTCTAGTTAATCTACAGTTTTTGTTGTGATTTAAAGAAAATAGTTAATACCTGTCCCTTAACATTGGCTGTTAATGTAATTACAGCTAAAAATTCAAAAAAACGAGGACATGCTTAAATTTTTGTCCGTCGGGAAAAATGGGATACATATTGTTTTTGTTCGTTTTTTGTTTCTTCTTTTTTATTGTCAAAGGTTTGACTGACATGGAATGTCGCCCAGACATCTACCAAAGGAAATAAAGGAATTGCAATGAAACTTTGTCATTTTTCCCATTATAAGAAAAAAAACATTTACTTGGGGTAATTCCCTTTAAAACGAAGATATGTTTCTGAATCATGAATGTGACAGGCACGTCATATCGCATCGACATCTCTAACAAGAAGTCGACAATCGGATAAAAAAATAAAAATTTTTACATAACATGACCCAGATATGTTAAATCATAAATTTAAGAACTAAAGCCAGAGGAATTCCCCGAAGCCATGAAAAACTAATTCGAGCCGTTTTGCGAATTTAGCCTTATATTTTACCACAGCGCTTGACAAGAGGTTTACATTAAAACATTTGTAGTGAAATTCACATCAAAAAGTAGTATGGTTTGATAACTATGGGACCCATTCGTTTATGCTTGCAGAAACAAAACTATGGCAGCCCGGTTAAAACTCTTTGGAATGTTGAATAACATGGACCTTACGTGTACATATATGACAAGAACATACAGTATATTGTGTAATAAACATGGATAACAGGATCGCATTGTTATCTCAAGGACCCATATGTTCATTCTTGCAGAATTAAACTACATACTCGGTGTATAAAATACAAATTATGGTTAGGGACCCCGCTGGCATGAATATATTGCATACAGAATATGGTTTACAAATTGTGGTGGTAAAAAAAAAGTGGTTGACACTCTAGTATTTATTTATGATTGGTTATGCATATTTTGTTTGGGGGGATTTCCTCGGGTAAACGGGTAATTGCAATTCTAGTTAGATTTCTCTTATTCCTGTTGCACATCTTTAATTTTCTTAAAAAGTAAATATTCTTTTTCAATCCGGAAATATGTGAAATAACGCCAAAATGCTCAAAAATAGTTAAGCTTCTTATTTACATGCTTCCGATGGCAGGAATTCCCCTTATTGGTTTTTAAAATTGAAAGTAGTTGCAAAAAAGAAGTATGTCATTCAGTTAGGTTTTCTAAGTCTTAACCCAATTGCATAACTACTACATGCTAATTATCCGGCAACATGACATGGTTGTGGTAAAAAAGAAAATAATAGTATAGGTATAGCACACACTTCCCAAACTTTAATCAACTTTTATTGGTACGAAAAATGCAGTATCAGAGGTAAATCGTACACTGTGACTTATATCGTATTTACTGATTGTAAGGCGCGACTTATAAAGTTTTTCTTTTCATCATGTTTGCGGCTTAAATTCAAACGCGGTTTACATTTTTTGCTTAGCGATTTGTTGCTATGCCGATACGGTATAGAACTAACCGCAAGAGCTACATCATACGCGAATTCAAGAACGGGTACCAGTAACCATACTTTATTTTTCGTGCTCATCCAGATATGCTAAAACCCATACGGTATACAATAGGCACCGATACAGTAAATGCATGCGGCTTACATTAAATGTTTAACACTATCACATGCAACTTACAATCAAGGGCGGCTAATAATCGAGTAAATACGGTACATAATTTAAAAACAAGGGAGTTTGCTGCCATTAACAAAGGGCCAGGATATCTTACATTTTTCATGTAATTAAGTGCTAATATTATCCACAACAACTTAATAATTAACCATAACTACGAATTTAAGCAAGTTAAGAAATTAACCGAAATAAAAAAGTTTAATGTGCAGCAGCCTAAAGCTAAGCATTGTTAGAGTTTTTTTGAAAATTAGCAAGTTATCGCTTTAGATCGACTTTTGTCACTAATAACCTATATGGGATAAGTTTGTTATATACACATCAAAACAGAATAAAGGCGTACAGTTGCATTTCGTTCCGCAAAACGACGTTAGTAAAAAGCCGCCAAGTCAGTAAAGTTTACATTAATCCGCAGCACACTCTATTCGGAGATTTTCCATCTCTTCATAAAGTATTTGTGATGCTTAATCATGGAGCTGTCTGTGATATATCGGTTTCTGTACATTACGAATTCTCCTATTGCACCGTTCAATGGAATGTTGTGGACTGGACTAACATCTCCTAGAGCTACTTTTGTATCTGCCTCCACAGCGTACGAGCTGAATCTTGCTAGTAGTTTACCGTTGTACCACACGCTACTATCACCTGTAGCGTTGACCTTCCATTGCACACTCAGCACTTTCCAAGTTCCAGTACTGCTAGGATTTATTGTGGTATTTAAAAAGGTTGAGAATTTAAGGTGCTTATTTGCAGAATCAACACCAGATATTATTAGGTCTCTATTTGTTGTGAAGCATACAAACTTATCCCAGCCCAAATTGTCATTTCCAAAGAGCCCGTTCCGAAAAAGGTAATGTCCATCTTGGAAGCTGTCCAGTCGATAAACCACAAACGCGGTTACCAAACTGCCGTCCATATTTAAATCAATGTTTGAAGTCATTTGTCTTTCACCATCAAACTGGATATAGTTACGACCAGTATGTTTCGAATAAGACAGTATTGGCTGTTTTGTTGGATTGGTTTGCGAAGCTGGAATTTTGGAATTGCCTTGGTCAATTAGTACCTTCACATAGCCGATGGCACTTGTCTCGTAATTTCCTGGATCCAAGTTGTAATACACATAAGATCGCCTTAGTATGAATTCTTCCATTGACGTAGTACCTAAAAATTTAAAACTGGGCTTAATCAACTGTTGACTGCAGGCTAGCTCTTTTGACAATATGTTGTGTAACATTTGCTTGTACATAGTATGAGAACATATAACTTAGCTGTTCATCTAGGGGCATAACTCTGCTGTTCATCTCACGATTACTTCATTCAAAAAACAAAAATTTCGACGATTCGACTCACTTACAACATTATACGCAAGGTTCTTACCAATTTCTGTCAAGATCAAAGTCAGCGACATTTTCTCCCAACCAGTGTTTCGGTCAACTCTTCTTATTTTAACCACAATTTCGTCAGATTCGTCAGCCGATGACTCGAACACATGCGGTGTGTACGGGTTACTTGATATAACCTTGGTATCAAACCTCAAAACAATGAAGTTTGGGTCTAAACATGATTTGCAAGGAACCGTAATATTGGCTTCGGGAACGGCGGAAAAGGAACATGTGGTAAATGTCCACGAATATGTTTCTTCTAAAATAAAATATAAAATGATTAATTGATTGGCATATAATTTAATGTGTATCTGAATCAACACTTTTACTTAGTTTTGAACTCCAATTTTACACAATGTACCTGACCAAACGAAACTAAAACATATTTTACCTTGTGTAATATAAGGAATAAAGACCTAAAAAGCCATAATGCAAGGTTGTTCATCTTTCTGTTCTTAATTTTTTAGTGCTAAGTGCCCTCTCTCAAAGACCGTTTTTTTACATATTACTCGGTATTTGAAACAGACGCAGTAACCATTCGGTCCAGGACGGGCAACACTAAAATGAGGGGAAGATGGAAGCATGGAAGTATAGGGAAACTGCACCATAAAATTGCGGAAAATTATTCATACTCTTAGAACTAAGGCTAACTCGATCCCCATGTTTAAAACTAACTCTAATGTTTTATAATGTCATAATCTTCCTTTTAAATTGGACCTTCCCGCCTCCCCCCCTTCAGCTTCCCCCCCCCCCCACAGGACCGGCCAAACTTACTCCTGTGTCTGGCCTGGTGAATTGAGTTAGTTAGGTCTTTGTGACAGCGGTGTGCCGAAAACCAAGCAGTCTTTTATAAACTGGTTATCAGTTTGAGTCAGTAAGATCGCATGGCATCATGATTACCGCGACAGATACAACTACCGAATAACATACAAACACGGAAATTACAACGGGCCCATTATGAAATTTAAACCTAACCCGGTAAATAATTATAAAAGAAATCAGTTGAATATTCCACTAGGATAACACATCATATTTCATATGACTAAACGTGGTTCTGAAGTTTAGCAAATTTAGTTTGCTTTAAATAGTTAAGCGCTTCATACACAAACATACAGTAAACAATCAACCTACCTGCAAATGTGCTTTTTGCTGCACATGAAAGGAAATAAAATATAACATAAGAAATAAGATTCATTTCCAAAAGACTCGATTTTCATATATCTAATAGCTACCGTGTACAGACCATCATAATAAAGCAGTTATTATGGTTCACTACTACACCCCAATTTCCGTTTAAATGCTGTAGAACATTTCGGACGTGACGTATAACTGCCTAGAACTACTGCGTAAAAGTATGCCTTGCTGTGCTATACACAATTTAACAGTCTAAACAGTTTATTTATTTTATTGTGTTTTTTTTTGCTTTTAGCAGTGTGAATTTATAAAACACAAAATATATGTTTGGGTTTGTTTATAAAACATAGGTTCATTGAGTTTTTTTCATTTTAATATTATTTACTTTTTCTGGTGAAACAAAAATGTTACACAATACTCAGTAAATTTCATACATGCTGGCCTATATATGCCTAAACAGAAACTGATGGGTTAGAAAACGAAATTCAGTATAAAGGCGTGTTACAATTTATACTGCTCAAAAAGTGTTATTTGTCTCTCTTTATACAACAAATGTCGGTCAGCCATTTTGGAATAATTATGGGAAGTTTAGTGCCGTTTAGTTACAAATATGGTTAATACAAAATAATACAAACTGACTGAAATGTCTTCACTATTGGAGTTCTCATAGCTTCTCTTGTCGAGCGTTGTGGCGTGCGCCTGTAATCCAGTTACTTGGAGGCTTGGGTTGGAGGACGGTGTGAGATTGGGAGCTCTGTGGCGCTCTGTCCTATGTCGATCGGGCGTCCGCGCTAAGCTCGGCGTCAATATGGGCATTCCAGGGGAGCCCGGAGTGGCCAGGTTGTCTAAGGAGGAACGCACCGGGCGAGGCCCGTAAGGAAGCAGCCAAAAGTTCCCACGTTTTTTTTTAATGTTATTTAATTTTTCTGGTGTAACAAAAAAGGTACATGTATATGTAAACAGGGTCCCCAGTTTATTCAACGACATATAATAAGTATTAAAGGCGTAAAGTTGTATTTCTTTCGGCAAAACGAAGTTACTAAAAGGCCGCCAAGTCAGTAAAGTTTACATTAATCCGCAGCACACTCTATTCGGAGATTTTCCATCTCTTCATAAAGTATTTGTGATGCTTAATCATGGAGCTGTCTGTGATAGGCCTATATCGGTTTCTGTACATTACGAATTCTCCTATTGCACCGTTCAATGGAATGTTGTAGACTGGACTAACATCTCCTAGAGCTACTTTTGTATATGCCTCCACAGCGTACGAGCTGAATCTTGCTAGTAGTTTACCGTTGTACCACACGCTACTATCACCTGTAGCGTTGACCTTCCATTGCACACTCAGCACTTTCCAAGTTCCAGTACTGCTAGGATTTGTGGTATTTAAAAAGGTTGAGAATTTAAGGTGCTTATTTGCAGAATCAACACCAGATATTATTAGGTCTCTATTTGTTGTGAAGCATACAAACTTATCCCAGCCCAAATTGTCATTTCCGAAGAGCCCGTTCCGAAAAAGGTAATGTCCATCTTGGAAGCTGTCCAGTCGATAAACCACAAACGCGGTTACCAAACTGCCGTCCATATTTAAATCAATGTTTGAAGTCATTTGTCGTTCACCATCAAACTGGATATAGTTACGACCAGTATCTTTCGAATAAGACAATATTGGCTGCTTTGTTGCAACGGTTTGCGAAGCTGGAATTTTGGAAATGCCTTGGTCAATTAGTGCCCCCACATAGTTGGTGGTGCTAGTCTTGTAATTTCCTGGATCCAAGTTGTAATACACATAAGATCGCCTTAGTATAATTTCTTCCATTGACGTAGTACCTAAAAAATTAAAAAAATGATCAACTGTTAACTGCATGTTAGCTCTTTTGAAAATATGTTGTGTAACATTTGATTGTACATGGTGTGAGAACATTTTGGGTAGGCCTATAACTTTGCTGTTTCATCTCACCATATCTACCCTCAAAATCACAAAATTTTCGACGAAATTTAAAAGTTTAAACTTATTTTAATACTGCCATTCGACTAAGGACTCACAACATTATAGGCAAGGTCCTTACCAATTTCTGTCAAGATCAAAGTCAGCGACATTTTCTCCCAACCAGTCTTTTGGTCAACTCTTTTTATTTTAACCACAATTTCGTCAGATTCGTCAGCCGATGACTCGAACACATGCGGTGTGTACGGGTTACTTGATATAACCTTGGTATCAAACCTCAAAACAATGAAGTTTGGGTCTAAACATGATTTGCAAGGAACCGTAATATTGGCTTCGGGAACGGCGGAAAAGGAACATGTGGTAAATGTCCACGAATATATGTTTCTTCTAAAATGATATAAAAAATGATTAAAACTTCTGATAATGAGTGATAATAAAAACATATCAAAATTTAACCAAGTATATACAATAGCTATATATAAGTAATCAAGACCTATGTTAGATTCATTACGCATAATTTAATGTGTATTTAAATCAACACTTTTACTTAATTTTGTACTATGATTTTACACAATGTACCTGGCCAAACGAAACTAAAACACCTTTCACTTTGCGTAATATAACGAATAAAGACATAAAAAGCCACGATGCAACGTTGTTTATCTTCCCTCTTTATTATGCCAAGTTTTGAGAGCTCTCCCAAAGAGATTTTTATATATAACACGGTATATGAACCAGACGCACTAACCATTTGGCCACAGAACTGGCCAAACTTACTCTTAGTGTTTGGCCGGGTAAATTTAGTAGGTTAGATCTTTGTGATAGCGGTCTGCCAAAAACCAACCAGTCTTTTATTAGCTGGTTATCAGTTAAGTCAGTACGGTCGTATGGCATAACGGTTACCGCGCGAGATACATGTACCGAATTACATACAAAAACAAAATTCGTAACAGGGCCATTATAAAATTTAAATAAACAAATATTTTTTTGTAATTATTAACCCCGGTAAATAATTATAAAAAAACAGTCGAATAATTAACTTGGATAACACATCATTTTGCAGATGACTTAAATTAGTTTTGTACTTCTAAAGTTTAGTGAATTTAGTATACTTTAAATAATTAAGCGCTTTATACACAAACATACAGTAAACAATCAACCTACCTGCAAATATGCCTTTTGCTGAAAATGAAATAAAATAAAATATAACATACGAAATGAGATTCATTTTCAAAAGACTTGATTTTTATATATCTAATAGCCTGTTGTACAGACCTTATCAGAATGAACAGTTATTATGGTTTACTACTACACCCCAATTTCCGTTTAAATGCTGTAGAACATTTCGGTCGTGACGTATATCTCCTTAGAACTACTACGTAAAAGTATGTCTTGCTGTGCTATACACAATTTAACAGTCTATAAACAGTTTATTTATTTTATTGTGTTTTTTTGCTTTCAACAGTTTGAATTTATAAAACACAAAATATATGTTTGGGTTTGTTTATAAAACATAGGTTCATTGAGTTTTTTTTATTTTAATATTATTTACTTTTTCTGGTGAAATAAAAATGTTACATGTATCTGTAAACAGGGCACCAGTTTATCGCACAATACTCAGTAATTTTCATACATGCTGCCTATATATATATATAATTAGGCCTAATCATAAACTGATGGGTTAGAAAACGGAATTTTGTATAAAGGCGTGTTACAATTTATACTGCTCAAAATTTAAACTTTGTAAAGTATGGTGATTTAGGGGGAATTCTCTTTGGTGTTAATCAAATAACGTAGATACAAATAAATCTGGAAGTTTTATTTGTCTCTCTTTATACAACAAATGCCGGTCAGTCATTTTGGAATAATCATTTTTAGCGCCGTTTAGTTACAATTATATATGGGTAATACAAAATAATACAAACTGACCGAAATGTCTTCACTATAGGAGTTCTCGCAGGTTCTCTTGTCAGGCGTTGTGGCGTGCGCCTGTAATCCAGTTACTTGGAGGCTCGGGTTGGAGGACGGTGTGAGATTGGGAGCTCTGTGGCGCTCTGTCCTATGTCGATCGGGCGTCCGCGCTAAGCTCGGCGTCAATATGGGCATTCCAGGGGAGCCCGGAGTGGCCAGGTTGTCTAAGGAGGAACGCACCGGGCGAGGCCCGAAAGGGAGCAGCCAAAAGTTCCCACGTTGATCTATCGCGGGATCCATAACCCTTTTTATCCACTTTAAAAATATTTTTTACTTAAAGACTTATTCAATTTCAGAATAGCATGATGAGTAAGTGCGTTGCTTTTAACGCAAAAGGTTTAGTTTTGGTTCAAACATATTCATTGACTGCATTAATCCTTAAGTTTGTTAACAATCATAATGGAAAATGCTGTGTGAAGGTACTGAGTCGACTAAATTTAACACAAAAATTACGTACAGTTAGTAATGGGGCTTGTTTTTATACTTTGCAGAGTAAAATAAAGTTGATAAAAATTTCTAGTATTAAGAAAATCACTCTTGGAAGAATAATTTGAATAAGACAAAAATATTTGTAACCTTTTTCACGCTGTAGATATTTTAAGTAAAAATAAAACATAATTTTTCATTTTTATACTTTTCTACCGTGTGACTAGAGTATAATTTCATCCGTGTATTACTTGTTAACATCACCTGTTTTTTGTATTTTATTAATTAGTGCAGGGGTTCTTAAACTGGGGGCGCCCCCCCCCCCCTGGGGGCGTGAAAGCTTCTCAAGGGGGGAGCATGACAGTGACATATTTATGTGAAAGTGGTTTTCGGCACTTTTGAGTATAAAGACAAAATGTCGTAACAAACTGGAATGCGAAGCAGATCTTCGATGTTCGTTGTCTTCAACAAAGCCTCGAATTAAACACCAAAGTTCTTTTACCTAGAAATATAAAACGCGGAAAAACGGAAGACGGAAGTGAAAAGTTAAACCCCTTAACAAGGGGCTACGGTCCTAAAAATTATAGAATTTGTTAATTGAACCGTGCTCTTTCGAATGATAATTTTTGATTTAAAAAAAAAAATGTAAAATATTAATATCGAATATGAATATTAATAATATTCACGCATTTATAGAGTTTTCGCCAGTTATCCCTTTGGATATGTTGTAGCCCTTATAAATACCTTCAATTTAATGTAAAGTTTATATACGATAACCGCGGGAAGCTATATGCACGAAGTGTCTGAATATTCATAACCCGTTATACAGAGGAGTGCATTGGAAGATGCTGCAGTTGTCTAATTAAGATGAATAGGTATTTGTCCCAAAAAAATGATCCAAAACCAGAGAAGGACCTTTTTTATTCGAATTACTTGGACCACGAAGAGATTTAGTTGAAGATATTTTCCTACATTATTATCTCCGCGTTTTGATCTCTTACCCCATCGCTCTTGGTCCTCTTGGTCCTCTTGCTCGGGTTGAGAGTTGGTTTGTTTTCTTTTTCTTAGCGATTTAAGCCCGTCCTGAAATTCACGTATTAAGCCGTTGTGTTCGTCATGGTATATTTTTGCAAACTCCCCTAAGCCTTTAAACCGTCTACCGTGACAACATGTGCGTTTTAATTCCTGCTGACTTTTTTCCATTATCCCCTGTGTTCGATTGTCTCGTGTTAAATTTTGTTCGTTTAGTTTTGACAATTTAATAAACTGTTTGCAGTTGGCCTTGTAAACGTCCGAACTACCGTGCCGGCCAAGATTACCGATCGTCAGAGCCGTCCATAACGGAAGTTTAGGTATCCAATTTTTAATAAATTTGGTGATTAATTCTGGACAGTAAAATGGGTTTGTACCGCTTACTTCTGAAAATTGAGCCTCATTTCGGGCCTGAGATAGAACACTTGAAAAATATTTTGTAAATTGATTACAATTTGTAAATTCGGGGGTTAAATCATCGTCTGGTTCATCACCGTCAACGGAAAAGAATAACTCGTCCATCTTCGTTTCTCTTTTTTAATTTTTTAAGACAAAAAGTTCCAACTAAAATTAGATAAAGATTCATTTTCCAACTAAAATTAGATAAAGATTCGTACTAAATAAAACTAGAGAGTGTCAACCACGTATTTAACCACCACTATTTGTAAAACACCTGTTGTATGCCATATATTCATGCTACAGGGTCTCTAACCACACTTTGTATTTAATACAATGTGTATGTAGTTTTTGTTTCTGCAAGCATAAACGCATGGGTCCCATAGTTATCAAACCAAACTTCTTCTTCATGTGTAGGTAAAAAAAGAACAATCGTGTTAGATTTACAAAGTTTTTATCACAAATGTTTTAAATTAAACCTTTTATTCAAGTGCTGTATTGTAATTAAGCTAAATTCCTAAAACAGTTTGATTTAGTTTTTCATGGCTTCGGGGAATTCCTCATGGGCTTGGTACATAAGTTTCTGTTTTTACATATGTGGGTCATGTTAACTATCAATTCTTAAAGTTTTAATCCGATTTGACGAATCCTTGTTGGAGATGTCAGTGCAATGTGGCATGCTTGTCACAATCATGAGTCAGGAACATATCTTCGTTTTTAAGGGAGTTACCCTAAGTAAATGTTTTCTTTCTTTTAAGTGAAACAGGGTGGCTAACGATCTAGCATTCCACCAAATCTGATCAAAATTAGAGCAGCCGTTCAAACGCTATGTCCCGAAAAGCTAATTTTTTAGAAAAATAACCGTTTTGGATTATAACGTCTCCGGGGAATTCCCCCTAGATTTATCACCCAAAATTTTGCTCCTGCGTATCTAGTCCATGTTGTCTAACAAATAACAAAGCTTTATTTCTATTTCATTATTCCTTCTGGTTCATATCGGGGCGTCATGCCATGCCTGTCACAATCATAATTTGAGAACAAAATCTTATATTTTTGGGTATTTCCCTAGATATTTTTTTTATTTTTCTAATTGTTAAATTAGTAGGTAGCCTAATGCACTTACATTTCACTAAATCTGAATCAGATTGGAGCAGCCGTTCAAGCGGTATGCCCAAAAAAAGCTAATTTTTTAGAAAAAAATAGCGTTTTGGTTATTAACGCCTCCGGGGAATTTCCCTAAATTTATCACCCAAAATTTTGTTTTCTGCATATCCAGACCATATTGTCCAACAAGTGTTAAATTTTTATTTCGATTCCCATATTCCTTCTGGTAGATGTCGGGGCGACATGGTAAGCCTGTCACAATCATGACTTGAGAACAAAATCTTATTTTTAGGGTATTTCCCTAGGTAATTTTTTTATTTCTTCAAAGTGTTAAATCAGTGCTTAATGCACTTACATTCTACCAAAAATGATTCAAATTGGAGCTACCGTTCAAGCGCTAGGCCACAAAAAGCTAAATTTTTTATAAAAAATACCGTTTTGGTTTTTAACCTCCCAGGGGAATTCCCTTTGATTTATCACCCAAAATTTTAGTTTCTGCACATCTAGACCATGTTGCCTAACGAATGGCTAAGTTTCATTACAATTCCATTATTCCTTCTGGTAGATGTCGGGGCGCCATGCCATGCCTGTCAAACCTTTGACGAAAAAAAGAAAAAAAAACGGACAAAAACAATATGCGTCCCAATTTTTCAATTGGGACCTATAATAACTATGTGTCGTAACATGTCTGTTATATCCGACATAGTATCGGCACACATAATTAAACCAAGTATATACATGGTCTCTTGACGCCGACATCTTACCAACCCACTAAGTTTTTTCATATTTTTCATCGTGTGTGACCCACACAAATGTAAAAATGGTTTGGAAAATGTACCATCCGTTGCTTTACCTGTCACCAAAGAAAAACATCGTGTTAAATAAGCTTCAAGTGAGTCATCCATAAAACAGCGAAGGATTGACCGAATTAAAGCCATACTACCATCACAAATAAAAAGTTTTGCTAAAGTTTTACCAACAACACGATTTTCTGCCGAACGAAACATGTTTATGAAATTACTTATTGAAGCTACGTTATGTTGCTCTGCAACGTAAGTTGCAACAGCCAATGGACATTTTACTTTAATTGGGTGGCGAACAACTATTTCGTAGGCATAGTACGGACGTTTACCCTTCTCTGAAGTAATTATGCTACAGGTAGCATCGATATATACTATATATCAGTTTGACTGCGATCGTGAAAAATTCTCATCGTTTCGTCAGACCACAACATTATAGCTGGAGGTGTGGAAGAAATCGCCTGAAGGGTTTGACTATGATCTTTGTCAATACTTTGTGCATTTTTTAAAGTTTCGAGCGCAATTGTATCATTCTCCGACGCGACTTCTATCTTTCTCGCCTGAAATCGAACCTTCTTCAGTACACTTTTTGATGGAGCACCGTCACGATTTCCAGACTCAAAGACATCTGCTGGTAATCGCCGTAAATTATTAAGATAAACTGCCCTAGTATTTACATTGGCAAGTTCCTTGCGCATTTCCTGTCGACGTTGTCCCTTCAAATGTGAGGACCGGACCTCAAGTTTACCGTGTTGTAGCAACCCAGTGTAAGTCACGTAAAATACTTTTTTTTTATTTCGCTGTACAAATTAATTTCTATCTTTATGTCACATGTTTTAAACTTGCAAACACCTTTACAATTAAACACTCGACTACTCGTACGCTTTTCGTTCCAATGGTGGGACATAAAACTGAAAACACAAAAAGGATTACTACTTTTTAAACTTCGTCGAAAAATGTCACCCCAATTTTTCGTTTTCACACGTCCACCAGACACGGATGCTCTTACCTCATTCCAATCATTTTCATCCAACGTAAATACAGAAGACCTTAACCAATGGTGGGGATGGGCGCCATAATTCACATTCTTTCATCTCGTCGTCGATATCACTTACCTCACTTGAACTCACGTGTTCGGGGCTCTGTGACGCTGATGAATTTGAACTCG
The DNA here is from genome assembly GCA_000149265.1 of Ciona savignyi. Classification (NCBI taxonomy): domain Eukaryota; kingdom Metazoa; phylum Chordata; class Ascidiacea; order Phlebobranchia; family Cionidae; genus Ciona; species Ciona savignyi. The sequence continues at coordinate 67,688 of CH002624.1, forward strand.
AAATAAGATTACTACTATTACTTGCATTTGTTGTTTTGTTCTTATCCCGATCAAATTGTTTAGCACTAAAAGTAACATGTCATTTTGTTACTTAAAGTGTTATGTTATGTTAAGTAACTTTAAGTGTCATGTTATGTTAAGTAACATGTTATTGGAGGAGCTTTTTGAGTATCCCTTGATCTAACCTCCTCATTTACGTTAGATAAAGGACACACCACCGGTTTCTCCTGAGCACGTTCTACCATGTCGGCTTTGCCCGCTTCTGCCAACCACTCCTCCAATTCGTATATTCGCTTCGTGCATATAGCTTTCCGCGGTTATCGTATATAAACTATACATTAAATTGAAGGTATTTATAAGGGCTACAACATATCCAAAGGAATAATTGGCGAAAACTTTATAAATGTTCATCTGGATAAGAAAACCGTAGCATCTTCCAATGCATCCCTTGATGACGAGTTATGAATGTTCAGACGCTTCGTGCATATACTTTCCCGCGGTTATTGTATATAATCTATAAATCGATTTGAAGGTATTGGAAAGGGCTACAACATAACCAAAGGAATAATTGGCGAAAACTCTATAAATGTCCATCTGGATAAGAAAACTTCAGCATCTTCCAATGCACTCCTCTGTAAAGCGAGTTATGAATATTCAGATGCTTCGTGCATATAGTTTCCCGCGGTTATCGTATATAAACTTTACATTAAATTGAAGGTATTTATAAGGGAAAAAGAAGAATTCCCGAAACACCCGATAATATAACCACAATTATAATGTACTTGTGTTATATTTACGAAGCAGCTATAGTCACGCAAAGTCTGCCTAAACGGACGAAGAATTTCAGTATAAAAAATTAACATGTGTTCCCTTCGGAATCGAATTAAAAAGATAGTATCGGATACCAATAATATTCAATTGTTTTAAGCAAATTCACATAAACTTAAATACACGCAAACCATTTATTTATCTGCTTTAACGCCTAATATTAATAGGAAAACATGTTTTATTAAGGTTCAACTTTTATAAAGTTAGGGGAAACTATCAGCGCAAAGTCAAGCCTTATTGTGCACACTGCAATAGCCCCAGCAATTGAAGTGCATTCTATTTATTAATGTGCAGATAAGCAAACAGCTTTTCGTATAGGTACAGACTAATACTATATCTGTATATAAGGTGGTCCAAATTAAAAATCATGTTACATTTCTGGGATTGTATTCATTGTCCGGGTTTTTTGTTTATAGTTATAGCGTCGGGTGTCAGTTGAAAGTAGGTAGATAAAACGAACTACAGGACATTTGCTCATGATCTCAGGAAAATCACTCGCCTGAAATTAGTGAATTATTGGGTTAAACTAAAAGACTGGCTTGGGTTAAACTCAAAGAACGGTAAAATTATAAACACACCATTCAAGAGCTCTGGTAATCGGAACATAGGACGACCGATAATATGGAATACCCAATCCCGAAACACATATGTTTGTCCCGTTATATATGTATTCATTTTAACCATCCAGCTACAGGTCGTGAACCCATGTCAAAGTCGTCAAGAATCCTGTCAAGATGGGAGGTTCAAGCGTGGAGAAGCAAGTATGAGACGACTAAGGTACTTGAAAATTAAAAAATATATTATTATCTCAATCTCCTATTAGTGAGTTTCAGCAGCTTTGCGTATATTCTGACCTTATTGCGCGATCACAAAAGTTACGCGTATTACAAATCCACGTCGCCTTGCATTTGGCTTTTTTGTTTGAAACGTGCAAGCAAAAAACAACAATATTTTGAGGGATAGTCGTGCTCTATTTAGATGGGGACAAATAGTAAAATAGACTTACTATCTGACCGGATGTTTGGCCACTGCTCCGTTCTGTCCCATCATTAGCTGACAGTCACGCGTCAAGGCTCGAAACATGATTACCATTTGTCCCTTTTTCACAGTCAATATTCTAAAATTTTGCCAAAATTGCGTCGGTGGCAAATAGTTTTTTGGTCGTGCAAAACAATTTTGCCGAATTTCGATAACGGATTAACCATCAGTCAAATAATTCACTACAATACTAGATTATAAACCAGAACACTCAAGAGTTTTGAATATTAATTTTTAACCAAATAACCTCAGAAATATTTTTAAACTTTTTAAGAATTTTCGCTGCCAAGCAAAAACAAGTGGACTATTTTCCATTTGGCAACCTCGATAATTGCCTGATTCAGATGAGACCAAACAGAATGTAAAAAACACCGTAATATCCATCTACCCAGGAAATAATCCGAAAGATACGTCGAACAAAATCTCTTACATGTATTTTTACAAGGCGTTCAACAAATATTCTCCCAATCTCTCGAATGGAAATTGACCTCACATAAAAGGCTGTCAATCAAATTCCGGCGCGAAGATTAGCACATGCAGTTTCCTATCGTACAAACATTATGGAATCACCAACATTAAGCAAAACACTCGCTTGAACACCCTGACTAAGAGGGCACCACTCGTCAGATCCGGCCGCGCATAGAGACCTATCAATTGGCTGTACGGCATATTTTCGTATTGCATGCTCAAAAGTTGTACACCAGGCGCTCGAGGCGTTTGCCAGCATGTGAAGTGTGAACGACTTCCACTATTCGGTTTACTATGCGATAGAAGGCATCCGCCTTGTAAACAACAAATCGCTGTGTTAGTGTGTAGAATTTTATTTGGGAGACTAACATTGCTGGTATAAGAGCTATATAGAGTGTCTTTTGCATTACGTGCAATCATTACAAAGTTATCTGTCAGAAGGTTATGATGTATTGCGTTCGAAATTAATAATCAAAATTTATCAAGTAGAGTCGAGTTGTAACTCCTGTCAGTATGAAATGTTAATCCATGATTTTATAAAATAAGAAACAAGAATACTTATATAATTAACTAATCTTGTTGTGTTAAATTGAGTCGACACTCGACAGAAGTATACTAACAACTTTACCTACATAAGTAGTGAGAAAACCAGGATCGAACTAATTAACAACGGGATTAAGCATGGTAAATATTGCATTTAGAAAAGTATACTTGTGTTTATTCCCGGTAGAACTTGCTACATGTTTTCACGAAGTACAAAAATATAAATACGAACGTTTAGCTGCCGATCTACGCTAGATGTTTACTAGATAAATTTGTAAAACAAGGCCATACGGTTGTCCGCTGCTTTACAAGCTAGAAAGTTTTACAATCCAATAATCGTTTTTACAACCAAGAGTTGGATCTTAAGTGTGGGTTAATAAGTGTTCAAGTGTAACAGAATGTTAACTTAAACCAACTTGCGCTTGCATTATTACTTGAATAATTTTTACTTAAATTTTAAATAATTATTACTTGAATTTCCCAAGGAAAACGATGATAAAGATAAAATGAATACAAAAGCACCGCGTATGGGAATTGAACCGGACACCTTCCGCATTGCAGCAACAGCGATGATCGATTAGATCATTAATTATAACAAAGAGATCGGAAATCGACAAACATTCCCGGATGTACAACCTGGTAGGATTCACTTTATCAATCACAGTTTGGCGCAGTTATTATAACATGAACCATTGTCAGATTAAATCGTGCTTATAGTAGGGTTGTGGGAGATATTGCAACGAATAATTCCGAATTAAACTAAGGGCTTTTAGCAAATAAGTTGCCAGGTTGCAGTTAAAGGCACGATAAAACCTGTGGTTGGGACAAAACATTTCAAAACATCAATTATACGAATGTTTTTTTAATTGATGTAAATTATTTTGTGTAAAATCGACGATGGTATTTTTATGGACAAACAGGTCGTACTCATCACAGCATTTATCGACCACGGGGAAATCATACACAAGTTATATACGCAGGGTTTATGAGAAATTTGCTACGGGCGGAAGCCCCGAAAGTGGGAGAGTCGTGGGAAGATGTATATAGCGACATCGAGCGGGTAGTGATGCAAGGGATGACACATTGGGTTGCTCCGGGATTCTTCGCCTATTTTCCAGCGGCCCTGAGCTTTCCTGCTTTGCTGGCTGACCTTCTGTGCGGAGGGGCACCTTGTATAGGTTTCTCATGGGTGGGTATTAATTCAAAACCAAGGTGTGGAAAATCCTCTTTATTAGGTGCATAACTGTGCATTTCAGCATGTCCCTTTAAAATAGTTGTCCAAACTAAATTCGATCTAAATAACCTCAGCTAATCGACCATAGATAGCCGAAATAGGGAACCCAATCTCCCACACCGAAACACAGATGCTTCCACAGGCAGCGTCGCCATCTTGCACGGAGATGGAAACTGTAATGATGGACTGGCTCGCTAAAGCACTTGATCTTCCTCCATGTTTCATCCACGGTAGACACGGCCCTGGAGGTGGGGTCATCCAAGGTAACACGACAATTTGTTTCGTGTGCCATCACGATTTATATCCTAAACATTTGTCGGATGGTGGTTCTACACGACAATTGTTCAATATACTGTGCTGTCCAACGACTTTGGTGCGAATCAAATGGAGCAGTTATGCACTGCAATAAATCTAGCAAATAGACTGCGGGCGAGTGGCATTTTGATGAATGCCTGTGTTATATGCACTGCATTTGTCCCATCAATGGAAAACATAATAATCACCTTAAAGGTACAGCTACCGAATCGATGCTGGTGACGATGATTGCTGCCAGAAACAAAGTTATTAGTCGCGAACTATCACGTGACCCGAAATTATCAAAGTATGATATCCTGCCAAGAATGGTGGTTTATACATCAGACTGCAGCCATTCAAGCGTGGAGAAAGTAGGTATGTGATGTCACACATACTTGGCCGGGAAAGATGCTGTTTCCTACTTAAAAGTGTTGTGGGGAATGTTGTATGGCAGAATGGTTAACCGATAGAAATTTTATTCTATACAAAAAGGAAGTAAGGAACACCATCATTGCTTCGAACTTTGGTGCGATATAAAAGTATTCTGAGTGGTTAACGTGACCGATTTAAGTTGAAATTTTTTAAACAAAAAAAAACGTCCTAGTAAATTCTGAGTGTTTTTTTAAACAGATGATTGTGTCGCACAAGATATTTATCCAACCGGTTAGTCAGTTGGTTTAGTCCGACGCCTTTTAACGGAAAGGCTGTAGGTTCGAACCTGGTCATTACCTAGTCGTTTTGTCCCTGGGCAAGGCACTAAACGGACATTGCCTAAAACCAGCGGATTAATTGGTTGTACCAAATTGTAGGAATATGTATATTAAACATAACACTCTGCAATAGCTCCAGTAACATGACGGTGGGTGCGAGGTGATCTGACCATTGCCCGTGTGTTAAGCCCCCTTGTGTTTTTCCACTAACGGGAATAAACACGAAAATCCTATCCTATCCTAAGAGTAGAAGTAGTGCCATCAATCAACACAGGATACGTATATATTGCACTTCAGGATTATTATCAATGATCGAAGTGAGGAAATTGAGCGCGGGGTGTGAGGGGGTTCTGAGGGGAAAGACGTTACAAGATGCGATCGACAAGGACAAGAAAAACAACAAAATTCCAACATTTGTAAGTAAAGGGTGTTGAGGTATACAATGTCTGTGTGTTTGTGTGACGTGCAGTTTATTTTTGGTTAAATATACACCAACACTAGAGGGTTAGATATAGATAAGATGTTTGGGTTTTATCCTCGTAAATGGGAAAATGAGGAATAATAATCACATGGGCAATCGTCAGACTACCTCTATTATACGCAACACAGTATATATGCATCGTGTTAGACTTGAGAGACTTTTAAACGATTTCCAGGTGTGTGCTACTCTTGGTACGACTTCGTGCTGTACATACGACAATGTGGACGAAATTGGGCGAATATGTAAGTTTGTCTTGTCGTCTTAGGCCCAAAGTATTTAAAGAAACTTTATAGATTTCACAATTGTGAGATTACCTATAGCGTCCAGCGCTGGCTTACTAATGCTTTTGAAATGTGTTTGGCTGTTTGATGTTCTTTAGTTTTAATAAAACCTATTATTCTACTGGATTCAGGCTATGTGTTCGTTGAATACACTGTCCGACCATCTCGTCCGACCAACACAACCATCTCGCTTTATAGCGAGATTCGACCGAACAACATACGAAAATACTGTATAAAAAGGCCTCTTTATGTTGGTTTCGATTACACAACAATTCTACAGACCGCCGACGATTTTGTTAAATAAGCTTATCTATAGTTATGTAATAGGTTTAAAAAAGCTGGTTCTTACCAACATAACATACGATTTCCAAACCATTTTTTCGTGTTCAACTGCTTGTGTTGTCCCACCGACAGAAATTAACAATGTGTATCATATAATTGTGGATAATTCCAAACTATAAAAAAATGAACGAGAAAGAACTAATCAAAGTTGTTATTCAATTCTGCTTAAAATCACCGTGCAACCCAACAACGAAGTAGTTAGAACCAGCAACGTTTTAAGGTTGTGTGGTGCATTTCAGGTGAGATCGAGGATATTTGGCTACATATTGACGCCGCATATGCAGGAGCTGCTCTAATATGCCCTGAATTTCGCCATATTGCTGACGGAATAAAGGTAAATGTGATGTCAGACGATTTTATATAAAAACATTGGTTGTGTTATATTTAATTACCGTACAATAGCTTAATGCTTAATCGGTTAGGTCATTGCTCCACAATCTTTTTCGGTCAAGGCACATTTAAAACTTAATAAATTTGACGGCACATTGCAGTCTAAATGTAAAATTATTTTTATTTGGTAAAAACTGTGTTCAAATATTATTATTTTTTTGCGGCACACTTAGCATTGCACACTGGTTGCGGAGAACTGGATTATATCGGCATCCGTTAATCGAAAGATGGTCGTTTTGAAATCGGCCTCTGGCTAGTCAGTTGTATACTTAAGGAAGGTTCCTTTATTTACCGACACACGTTTCGAAAACCTATAACTGGAGACGTCAACTTTTGCCGTCTTTATATATATAAGTCGGTATATCGGTCGCGCTAACCATTCGGCCACACGACCGTACTTCAAGGAAGGTTCTTTATAAACTGTTGCCTTTACAGTTAACAATGTCACTAGAAGGACGTTAATAAAAGACAAAAATACTAAAATAAGTGAAAGACTTTGCATTAAAAGAAGATTGGTGTTGAAGTAAGCAATAGAAGAAACCAATAGTTGTCACTCGTTGATATCTTAGGGTTAATACGTTCTTAACCCCAACATTCCATTTCAGAGAGCCACTTCGTTTAACTTAAACCTGCATAAATGGCTGATGGTAAACTTTGACTGCTCAGGGTTGTGGTAAGTATATTCAGTGTTCAAGATTTTGAAACGTATTTTTAATATTTTAAACCTAACTTGTTAAATAAAAGTAACGAAGGACTGGGCGAGGTTTAATGTTAACTTAATATTAGACACAGTATGCCTCTACACAGGGTGCGTGACAGCAGCTACCTTACCGACTCGGCCAACGTGAACGCGCTTTTTTTGGAACACCAAACACAACAAACGACCATCGATTATCGGGTATGACCTGTAAAGTTTTACTATGCTAAACGCCATGATAGCGTAAAGCTTAGCTTTATACCCCTGGGGTATAAATGAACCATCCGTTAAGACACTAGAATAGCTCCTGCTATTTGCCTTTGGCTCTGTTTTGTCTTGCAGCCTCTATCAACATTACAAGACTCCCCAACAACACAAATGCATCAATAACATTAATGGAAAAGCGTTTTTACTGCAGCACTGGCAAATACCGCTCGGTAGAAGGTACGGATCGTTGAAAATCTGGTTCGTTCTTTGCATGGTGGGTATAGATGGCCTTCAAACACACGTACGTCGGGGTGTGGCGGAAGCAAAGTATTTTGAAAATTTAGTTAGGAAGGACGAAAGATTTGAGATCGTGTTCCCAGTTACCTTGGGACTAGTGTGCTTAAAATTGAAGAGACCTGGATTAAATATAGAGGTAACTAACGAGTGTCAACCATTTGTGAACCACCGTGTTTATTTCTCCATGCAGAAACTAATGGGTTCCGGAGTTACCAATGCAAAATTAATATCAACTAGAGAGTGTCAACCACGTGTTTAACCACCACCATTTGTAAAACACATGTTGTATGCCATATATTCATGCTATACAGGGTCCCTAACCACATTTTGTATTTTATACACTGAGTATGTAGTTTGTTTCTGCAAGCATAAACGCATGGGTCCCATAGTTATCAAACCAAACTTCTTCTCCATGTGCATAGATAAAAAAAGAACAATCGTGTTAGATTTACGAACATTTCACCACAAATGTTTTAAATAAAAGCATTCTTTTAAGCGTTTTTCGTGGTTTTAGGGATTACTGGGTTTATTAGATAAGTTTCTACTGGGTTTACTACGTACGTTTCTGTTTTTACCTATGTGGGTTATGTTGTATAACAATTCTTAATGTTTTATTCTGATTAGTCAATTCCTTGTCTGATTTGTCGACTCCTTGTTGAAGATGTTTGTACGATATGGCATGCCTGTCACAATCATAATTCAGGAAAATATCTGCGTTTTTAAAGGAAATACCCTAATAAATAATTTTTTTTAATTGGAAGAGTGTTTAAATGTCTAACATTTTACCAAATCTGATTCAAATCGGAGCTGCCGTTTAAGCGATATGCGCAAAAAAGCTATTTTTTAGAAAAAATACCGTTTTGGTTATTAACGTCTCAGGGGAATTCCCCTAGATATATTACCAAAATTTTGGTTTCTGCATATCTAGGCCATGTTGTCTAACAAATAAAAAAGTTGGATTGAGCATACATTTTTTCTCTTGTAGATGTCAGGGCGACATGACATGCCTGTCACAATCATGATTTGACAACAAAAGCTTATTTTTAGGGTATTTCCCTAGGTAATTTTTTTATTTCTTTTAAGTGTTAAATCAGTTACTAATGCACTTACATTTTATCAAATCTGATTCAAACTGGATTTACGGTTCAAGAGCTATGCGCAAAAAAGCTCATTTTTTTAGAAAAAAATATTGTTTTGGTTTTTAACGTCTCAGGGAAATTCCCCTAAATATATTACCCAAAATTTTAGTTTTTTTAAATCTAGGCCATGTTGTCTAACAAATGACAAAGTTTTATTGCAATTCCATTACTCCTTCTGATAGATGTCGGTGCTACAAGCCATGCCTGTCACAATCATGATTTGAAAACAAAATCTTATTTTTAGGGTATTTCCCTGGGTAATTTTTTTAATTCTTTTAAGTGATATATTAGTGGTTAATGCACTTACAGTTTACCAAATTTAAATGAAATTGGAGTAGCCGTTTAAGCGCTCTGCCCAAAAAAGCTATTTTTTTTAAAAATACCGTTTTGGTTTTTAACCTTCCAGGGGAATTCCCCTGGGTATATGCCCCAAAATTTTGGCTTATGCATATCTAGACCATGTTGTCTAATAAATGACAAAGTTGTATTGCCATTCCATTACTCCTTCTGGTAGGTGTCGTTTCCACAAGCCATGCCTGTCACAATCATGATTTGAAAACAAAATCTTATTTTTAGGGTATTTCCCTGGGTAATTTTTTTAATTCTTTTAAGTGGTATATCAGTGGCTAATGCACTTACAGTTTACCAAATCTAATTGAAATTGGAGTAGTCGTTCAAGCGCTATGCCTAAAAAAGGGATTTTTTTAAAAAAAGATACCGTTTTGGTTTTTCACCTCCCAGGGGAATTCCCCTGGGTATCTGCCCCAAAATTTTGGCCTATGCACATCTAGACCATGTTGTCTAATAAATGACAAAGTTGTATTGCTATTCCATTACCCCATTTGATAGATGTTGTTGCCACAAGCCATGCCTGTCAAGCGTTTGACGAAAAAAAAAAGAAAAAAAAAGAAAAAAAAAAAACGGACAAAAACAATATGTGTCCCATTTTTCCAAATGGGACCCATAATAACCATGTTTTCCGAGTAAAGTATTTTAAGTTTGGCACTTCTCAGTTTATTTTATTCACCTACACATTTTCCTTACAACATATATGAAATAATCTTTAACAGTTTCGAAATATCGGCTGTTATAGAATAACCGCTGCTGAACATTTGCAAAACGGCAATCGTGCTTATATTCTTGGGTCTCTCGGGAATTTCCCTGATGCAATATACCTAGATCTAAACCGTATTTATAGCTAACACTAAAGGAGATTAAACTCGATTAAATATTTTCTTCCTTATTATATAAAGCGTAAATGTGACGACGGATCACTAGTTTCAGTGGAATTTAATAAACGGTGATTTTCGGAAAAAGGTTAAAGATGGGTTTAGGCCTAAGGGCATACGCAACTTTTACGTACATATTTAAGTGATATTTATTTATCTTAGTTTTGTGTTTTATTTTATTTATACGCATAATAAGATTGTATTTATTATTGATTTGGCCCATTCTATTTTGGAGTTTCCTTTGGAATCGAAGGGAACCAATAAATACCGTGTTTTACTTTGTATGTTTAAATCTTTTTGTGTGGGAATTATATGCTTTTAATTACCTTCAAATAATTGACTGTAACCATGAGTCACTTTACCATTATACTAAGCTTTGTACGACCGAAATGGCATAAAATAACCCAATGGATTTATGGTCTATACTAAATTTAAGAAAAGTCTCAATCATATACAATGAACTGCAATCGCTCTGGCAACCCGACAGTGTGCCGTTTACTATACTTGACTTCGGACAGGTGGTGACTTAGGTGCAGTTTTATAAAAGACCCTTAATTACAACTGCCATATTTCTAACCAGGAGGAAAACGCGATCAACGAGGAACTTAACCGTAAAATCCAGGCTGGCCGCCGAATCCACTTGGTTCCATCAATTGTTCATGGAATCTATTTCCTTCGAGTTGCAACAGGGTCAGTCAACTGCAGCCGTCAAGCGCTGGATAATTGCTGGGACGTAATCCGCGAGATGTCGCAACTTGTATAATATGAATCTATAACCACGTGGCCGAATAGTGAAAAAGTGAAAGCGTTGTTGGGTTTATACAATTTTTTCCGATGCAAGCTCTAATTACCAACTACCAGACAATTTACCTATACTTTAAAAATGTTTGAATAAGGCTTGGAATAATAAAGAACAGTGGTGGCTTCATACAAGCTTTTTTCACTTTAAAATTCAACTCTTTAATCGATTTTTTGGTAAAATTATAGGTGAACTTATTTGCCAAATATTACCCTATCAGTGTAAATGCGCAATAAGTAATATAAACTTTTTGCTATTGTTGGTACTTATTTCACAGTGTAGAACATACCAAAAAATACAAATAGATTGACACAAGCAGATGTCCAATTAATATATTCCTTTAGTTTGCGATCAGAATTGAACCCTTTGAGAAAGCGAAGTAGACTAGGCCTATTCACTTAATGGTTGTTATAATATAATCAATCTGGCGAAATGCAGTATAAATGTTGTGGCATAGTCCGACCGATTAGTACGGTGGTTTAGGGCGACGCCTTTTAACCGAAAGGTTTAAAGTTCGGAACTGGTCACTAGCTAGTTGGTTGTGTCCTTGGCCATGGCACCTAACGGACATGGCCTAAACCCAGCGGATTATTGGGTTCTACTAAATTGAAGGAACATGTGAATCACACGCAACATACTGCAATAGCCCCGGTAACTCGCCGGTCGGCGCGAGGTGATCTGACCATTGTCCGTGTTATAGCCCCCTTAGTTTTCCCATTCAAGTCTCCAAATTGTTACCAAAAATTATTGAGCCCTTTATACATCGGGAATTTTTACCAATAAATAGCTAGGAGATACACAATTAACACCTTTATTTCACAAAGCTTAACCATTACAAAACTTTACAGTTAAACGGGAACACCTGCGCGCAGCCTAGCACATGCTACTTCCATCCAAACAAACATTGGGGAATCACCACTGTTGTAACTCAGCAAAACACTCATTTATTCAAATGAATTTTACAAAACTTTTTTGGAAGGATATTTTCATGAAAGCTTGGTCACTGGCGAAAGCGAAATTGCCAAATTTATCGAAAACCGGAATTATAATCTTATCTTTACAAATACACATACACATTGAAATAGTATGTTATATTCGGTGTTTTTATATTATTTTGGGCATTTTAGGTTAAAATGAGATATTTTAATTATTGTTTTTTTCTTTATTTGACAACCTTAGTATTTGTAAATTTTCCAAAACACATACCTATTTAGTTTACCGCGCGAAGGCGCTAGTTCTTTCTTGCTTTTTAGGGGAATTTCCCACAGATTCAGAAGCGTTCAAGTCGCATTGAACTTATATTTGTAATAATAAATGACACTTTATCAATGTAAGCTACGGTATCTACGAATTGTTACCCTCACAAAAACAAATATGATGAGCCTACTTTTATATTTTCGGGGTATTTCCCTTGGTAAAACCATAGATATGCTAATGGTACCCGGTATTCAGCCTCAAACTAATTCGTTTTCGACTTCCGGCTATTCCCCGCTATATTCCTTCTTGGAAAATCGCGGGTAAAGGTTGTTGTGGCCCCAACTCCTGCAATCTTTATCCCGTGCCGTTGCCCCTGTTTTGTTTTCCTCCCCGCCGGCGTTACTGCATCTAGACCCCGCGCTCATTCTACCCCCCTTTACCCCCC
>CH002622.1:11604-50498 GCA_000149265.1 Ciona savignyi
TCATTTCAAGCAAGTACCTTAACAATTTCTAACAAGTACCTTAACAATTTTGAGCTGGTAGGTCCGACTGAATAGCTTGATGGGTTTATGTGTCGCCTTTCAGAAGAACGATGACAGATTTGAGATTGGTCGCTAGCTGGACGGTTGGGTACTTGGGCAGAACTTAAGGGATATTGCCTGAACCTAGTGGAATGATGGGTTCTTATATATTAAAGGAACGTGTCTATCATACACAACACACTGCAATAGCTCTAGTAACCCGACGACGGGCGCGAGGTGATCTAACCATTGCCCGTGTGTTAACCCCCTTGGTTTTCCTATTCACGGGAATAAACATAAATATCTTATTGATGTTGTGTTATCTTTACTTGTTGTGTAGGAAATCACAAGGTTTGTTTCCAAAAGATTTCCACTAATGCTCTACCAGTAATTGGGCGGTTCTTGCCCTACAACAGCAAGTACAAGAGATCGATTGACCGATGTACAACTACCAATACAGTTGCTTCGTTCAATTATTACTCTATTCTAATGAATAGTTAATCATGTCTCCAAGGCGTCAACGATTTTCTGTGAATTCCCCACAATATAATATATTCCTTACACCTTTATTTAAAAGAAGTTCTTTTACCAACTTTTCGAGTACTTGATAGAAGTTTTAAACTTTTAAAACATATCTTAATTTTAACCCTAGAAGTGTTACAACTGTAAAGTTTTATTTTATTTCTATGTGGGTGGGTTTATATTCCTTGCATTTTTGGACGCTCGCCGATTTTACGTTGTTGTCCTGTTTCGTTGATTACTTGATTGCCTGGTTTTCTGTGTATTTCGCTGTATACTTACCTCTAGAACTGAGGAAAGCTATCAGTCTTTAACAACGCAGTGCAATAGCTACTGACTGGGCATTAGTCATGTGATTACTCTCCCGGTTTTTCATTGACAATAAAACATAAATCTGTGTTTAAAATTTCTAAAGACAAAAAAACAACATCCCCGAAACAACATTTAAGTACGACTAGTGCCGTCCAAGAGGGCAAATGTGCGTTACCCTTATACGCTCGTGTGACCGAATGGTTAAAACGCGACCGATACATATACCGCCTTACATACAAAAAACGTCTTAGCAACGAACCCCATTTCGAGTTCGAAACTAGTCACGGTAAAAAAGTTAATTAAAAATTTTAAATGTATTAAGGAAACTGATAAATACATTAATTAAAAAATCCCAGTTTATCCCGAAATGTCGCAATAATATAAAAAAAGGTTGATTTTCTTTGTTTCTATTGTTGTTTTAGTGTACCAACGTAAATACCATTCAAACAACATAGATATTAAATTCAAATTTGTACTCGGGAACCCATTGGTTTTTGCTTGCAGAAACAAACGTTATACTTTTTTATAAGATATACCAAGAGTGATGAGGTGGCCAGGGAACCCTATTGTTTCTCATGTAGACAAATATAGTGTACACTCAACAGGGGTTTTAAAATAGTGGTGGTTAACAAGTGGTTGACCCTCTTTAGTTTGTAACACGGAAACTTATGCTATCAAACAATCAACACAAACACGATAATTCAGAAATCAACATAACGCAATAAGAAACCTGAAATTCAAACTTTACAATCTTTATAAAGAACAGTAATAAAATGAACATGTGCGGTATGGCGACTGTTTTATTTCCTGTTAATGTAATTATTATCTCGTTAAGAAAATGACCAAACAGTAATTCGAATTGTACCAGTTCTATGGTGTCTTATTCTTAACTGTGTGTTACGTGCAATCATTCGCTAGTATAACCACTCTTTCGCTAAGATATTTCGCCTACGACCATACCACGTTGAGAACACCCCATCTCGTCCGATCTGGGAAGTTAAGCAACGTCGGGCCCGGTTAGTACTTGGATGGGTGACCGCCTGGGAATACCGGGTGTTGTAGGCGTTTTGTTATTGCTCATTCGCAATCCAATTTAGTTGCTTTTAAGTAAAATAGTTAATAATTTATGCACGTTTTAACATCAATTTCACCATTTTCTTACGTTTAACTTTAATTTACAGTTGTTCTTTTCAACGAATTGCACTTAAACATAAAATTTTTTAGATTTAATAAAAAAATTATAAATTGGTTTGGTATAAAGACTTTTACCAATTTATAAAAGATATGTGATCAAATGGATCGTTAAACACGGTTAGATGTTACCAGGAAATATAAACATCATTAATATTTTGTACAATGTCAACAACTAATTTTGTTAATTAAACCATAGACACTATATAGTCTATACGTTTAAATGGGTGTTTTGCTAAATAGCAATGGTGGTAATTCCCCAATGTTTGTTTGGTTACAAGCAGCATGTGTTAGGCTGCGCGCCGGTGTTCTCGTTAAGCTAGAAAGTTTTGTAATCGTGGAGCAGTGCTTTGTTAAATAAAGGTGTTAAATGTGCATTTGCTGGCTGTTTTGTTGGGATAAAATTTACCGGTTTACGAAGGGGTATGGGCACAAAAATTTTAAGTAAAAATTGGGAGGGTTTAGAGTTTAGGTTGCAGATCCGAGCTTCAATTTTAAATTGTGAAAAAACTCCAAGACTTTCAGTTGCAGGATTTTGAGTGGCAGCTGTTTTTGTGATGTTAATTTGATTTGGAAAGAGAGAATGATTAAAGTAGAACCCTTCGTAGTAAAATCTCTTACCAAAAGAAAACACATTCGGTCGCGAGATGGCGCACTGTAGGTTTGTTTCTAACGATCTGTTTGGCGAGAAAAAGGGTGTCAGGGCAATGTCCTTGTTTCGGTTTAGGCACTTAGCGGACATTTCCTGAACCCAGCAGAATAATGGGTTTTACTAAATTGAAGGAACGTGTCTATCATATACAACACACTGCAATAACTCCGGTAACCCGATGGTGGGCGCGAGGTGATCTGACGATTGCCCGTTTGTTAACCCCCTTGGTTTTCCCATTTACGGGGATAAACATAAATATACTATCCTCCTATATTATCCTATCCTAAACTTTTGATGCTTTTTTACAAAACTAGTTAAGATAACAAAAAAACAATATGACGAGAATACCTTTACAATCCCTTCCACACCGTTTGTATTATATCACTAACTGCGTATAGGCAATTTACGTATGGTTAAGTAAATGGAATTGTGATATTCGATAAGCGTACAATAACGTAGGTGCAAGTAATTTACATATATGTACTTAATTTAGCTAAGAAGTATTTCGTGGCAATATCTTCACTGAACGCTTCTAAATTTCCCATTGTGGTCAAATCAGGAAGGATATAAATCTAATTCCCCTTATGTAGAAGTTCTGCGGATATTGCGGCAAAATATTTCTCTACCAAAAATACCCACAGGACGATTGACACAAAATGCGTAATGTAGTAATAAACCAAGTTGGTTTAATCTCTAGTGCGGTTTGCGTTTTCCTGCTTTCGATTTTAACATGTTTCTATGTAACGAATCACCATATAACCATTTTAAATGCATTATGCAATTATATGGATGTTCGTACGGCTTGCTAATGGCCGGGTACGATCGTGCAGTTGTCAACGTTGTCATGCAAGAAAGGTCGATGTGGTTACATTTTGTTTTACCCGGTACCCGCGTCAATCAGTCTGACTGCGATTTTATAGAGTCGGATTCTAAAGCATCTGACTCCCAATGCTATTAACTGCCTGCCTACGATAGAGCAGTTGGAATGCTCACTGGAAAAAAAAGTTACATAATTTTGGAAAAAAGTTATATAACATGCGGGCACGAACAAGGTCACGACCAACTTTCAAGGCGCCAGAAACAAATTCCATGTCGGGAAACAAGGTTGGGTAAAGCTGAAACGCGTTCGTGTTTACTTTTTGTTTCATTTTATTTTGGAAAACGCACCTACGGGTTTAAGCAATGTTTCTTAATTGTCCGGGACAGCCGAGCTTTTGACCTAATTCATTTAATGTCCCAATGGTACTATATACACGGGCCGGGCATTCAGCACTATCTGTTTACAGTACTTTTCACTCCTTTCCACATATTATAATTCTTGCGGTATTAGACGTACAATATTGCAGTTTATACGTACAATAGTGCAGTTTAGACGTAGAGTTTTTTTACGCAAATACCAAAATGGCCTGAAATGAAATACAGAACCATGAATCTCTACCAAATATGCTCGACGTAATATTGACTTTCTTGTGCCCATGTCGGTCATCCAGCCTACATATGGGATATGCGTATAGAGAAGAGGAATTAAACTAATAAAGTTATTCATTTTGTGTCACACGGTTCAGTAAATTTCTTCATGCCTATTGTCAATCAAACGCAGTTTACAATTAATGTTAGTAAATTTGCCGCAATATAGTACCGAATATAAAATTGAAAAACCAATTATTTTTTACATTTCTCAAATGTCGTGATTTTGATAAATAACAAATTTTGAACAGGCGACACCTGCGTACGCTATATATGATTACAGCCTGCATACGCACGGTATCACGCACATTTGATCATGCGCACTGGTTTTGACAATGTGTGTGTTTTAATGCTGTTTTTGTCAGCTGCATACCTTTGTCTGACTATCATAAACATTTTTCCTATTGACGTATAACAGTGTATTAAAAAATATCATCTCCCAAAAACATGTAAATATGAGTAAGAGTAGCCAATTCCTGACCTCAAAATACATATCTTGCATTAAAAGCAAGTTGGCTCTAGCTTTAAGTCCTTCCATTGCAATTCACGCAACTCTGCAGATATTATTATTCTAACCCGTTTGTTTATATCATTTTTCTCGATTTAATATCGGCTACAAATTCAGAAAATAACAACAGATACAACTATACATGGGAAACTGTGCTATATACACACATTACATGACATATTTATAGTTAGTACTCACAGTAAAGTTGGCTATATTAGATAAATTATATAAGAATTACACAGATGTTTAGTAAGTACGCACAAAACAGCCGGCTATATTAGATAAAAAGTTAGAAGGTCCATCAAAAATATCATGTGCATGTTGGCGAAATACGTCATTTGTGGAATCGAAAAGTCTTATAAATAGGTCTAACTAGATCGGTAATTTTGACCATCCATAAAACGACATATGTTATCAATGCCGCGTTATTTGCGGTGCGATAGGTCCAATTCATGTTTCTACCTGTTTAAATACAAAAGGCCTTGAAGGGCTCACGGTTAAACCGTGCGGGAAATTAGTATTATTTGATTATTAATAAACCTGTCGATACGAAACGTCAGAACCTGATACATTGAATGAATATCCAAATATCGCAGTTATTGTTTGGGTTCATTCTATCCTCACTGACAACGCTTATCTTCAGGCATGAGGCGTTTTCGGGTGGTTAAAGGATTCGTCCTTGTTCCTATTTAGTTATTTCCACTTTATTTGGCAATTCTCTAACAAGGCGTTAAGAACAACATAGGCACAGAGGCCAAAGAACAATATTTTATAGATATTTATGACGTGCACATCATGCGTACGAAGTTATATAACGAGAAAATTACATGTTTCTGTTGAAAGGATATTTCGGTGTTTTAGATAACTTATAAATTATTGAATTTGATATCATAAAATCAATGCTTGTGTGACGTCAGCTTGTTGTAACGTTTGTTTCATTTTACGTCATTCCATATTGACGTCATTCCTATTGAACTCCCCAGAACCTGTCCTTGACGAAAGAGAAAAAGGTTTCACGAACGCGTGGGTATATAAACAGCGAAAGCGCATACAACATTCACTTCTAAAAAGACAAGAAACAATTCAAGTGAAACAATCGAAACGAGGTAAATTTATCAGAAAAATAAATATGGCAAATCTCGAAAGATGTACTTTGGCTTTCGCAGCCTTGATCTTCATAACTGTCGTCCTGTGCACCGAAAAATCGGAGGTGAGTAGCAAATTACGAGTAAATATTCACCACGAGTATTCAATGGCTTATTTTAGTTCATAACTTGATTAATCCGCAATAGTAAACTCGGGAAGCTAAGAAATTCGGTTGAATGGGGGAAAACTAAAATGAGGAAAAGCTTCATGCATTTTTTATAGTTGGTTTATTAAACAAGTATCTATATTTTTAATGTCGTGTTTTAGAGACTGTTGGTTTTGTCCATTTTTTTCTGTTCCTGCGTTACATTTAGTCCAACTCGACGATATATTTAGTTTGTATAAAAAAATAAAAAATTAAAAGTAAAACTGATTATTGTCGCTGTATTCTATATGTATCAAACTCCTAACACCCACATGTAGTAAATCATATTCTCATGTGGACTTCGTTTTATTCATAAAAAAATATTCAATTTATTGTTATAGCATGCTAACTACAGTTGCAATAATGGATTTTTTATTTTCAGGCGGCAACCGCTAAACGACCATTCCGAGGCCAAGGGGGATGGACTCTTAATAGTGTTGGTTATAACGCCGGCTTAGGTAAATGAAATTTTAAGCATTTCTTATTTAGAAACCTTGTTTAGCTGATTTATTTTAATAAGTTTAATTTCCCAGGTGCATTACGAAAATTGTTCGAAAAAAGAGATAGTTCCACTGCTGGTAAGAGATTACAATACATTTTTTGGAAGTTTGACTGAGATTTTGAATTATGATATTAGACTGTGCTTTTTGGATACTTGTGGATAATTGTAATAAACACAAAGTATGTCCAAATATAAGGATACGGCGATTTCTATTCTGCAAACTACGCAAACCATTTTAAGCGATTCATAATTACTGTCACTTAGTACCTTATTTATATGCATTGCGGTTTAATGTGTAGTAATAATTCTGGGCTACGGCAAAAAACTTTGCAAAATACTTGTTTAAGTCGTATAAGGGTATGGCCTTTTAAAACTAAATTTATTATGGGGGTTATGGTCTTTAAAAGCCGACATTATTATGGGGGTTATGTCTTTAAAACCAAATTTATTATGGGGGTTATGGTCTTTAAAAGCTACATTATTATGGGGGTTATGTCTTTAAAAGCCGACATTATTATGTGGGTTATGCCCTTTAAAAACTAAATTTATTATGTGGGTTATGTCTTTAAAAACTTAATTTATTATGTGGGTTATGTCTTTAAAAACTAAATTTATTTTGTTGGTTATGTCTTTAAAAACTTAATTTATTATGTGGGTTATGTCTTTAAAAACTTAATTTATTATGGGGGTTATGGTCTTTAAAAACTAAATTTATTAAAGTTGTACTATCAGTGGTTAATGTGGTCGTTTATTTAGATTTGGATGACGAAGCAATTCCGCTGAACAACAAAGAGCTGGACAATCTGGCCCAAGACTTTATTCGTTTCATAGAGATCAGAGGTATAAGATCTATAGAAATACGTCGGTCTACAGACCTTGTGATGTCCCTGTTTTACCATGTACTTTTGCGTGTGTAAAAATCCAAAGGTTAAAATTAAAAAAAACTTAAAAATGTCGTAAAAAATAGTTTCATATTAGTAATATCCAAATTTCACATTTTCAATTACGGGTTTGCAATTTGCATTATAAATAAACATTAAAAATATGCTTTTTCTAAAACATTGATTTTTGATTTCACAAATAGCACGAAAGGTGCAAATTGTGCTATTGCCACAAAAAAACACTACTAATCAGCCCGCGGAGTATAATCAATCTAATTATAACGACATTTACAGCTGAGCGAACGCAAAAACCACCTAAAATCAATCAAATCTGGTTTCATTGGAAGGTCAATCTTAATACGGAGAAATTTCTTTAGAGACCAATAATTTTGTTTATTTGAAATAATAACTGTGTTTTATTTATTCTTGTTATATACGGTCATTAGTTCACGGTGTCTAATTACTGTAAGATTTAAACCTCGTATTTATTTGTATAGAACCTTTCTTTCTTGCATTTTTTGTATGAAACAGTATATTAAATGTGTAAAGGTTGTACTTGAATGATTCTCAATGTTTGCTAGATAGCTTAATTGGTTAGTGATTCGGTAACTTAAAAAACAACCTCTGGCAAGACGGCGGTAAAGTTAGGCACTTCACCTTAAACCGGTGAACTAATTGGTTCTGTTAAAACTGAAGCTTACGCATCAAGCATATAAACATACTACAATAGTTTCGGTAACCCGACGATACACACGATGTAATTAGACAAGCATCTGTTTAATAATGCCAAGTATTCACGAGATAATCTGAAATTGCCCTCATAAATTTCATAACGATTTCTAATGAATACCGATAAAACATGGTCATATCTTAAAGTACCCTTCCTATCTAATAAAATACAACTCAAAAGTTGAAAAATTAGTCGCTTTTTTTATTTAAAAAAATATTGGCATAACTTTTTTTGTAGAAAGTCAATATAAATAAAAAGTAAATCGGCGGAAAAGAAGTTAAATGAATCTCCAAAAATAAATGTACAACTTAAAACGACGTAACCAATACGAGGTAAATCTATTTTGATAAAGGGCTCAAAAAACGCTTGGGTTTGATAACCATGAATGTACTCGCGACACTTAAAAAAATATGTCATACGGGCGAGCTACTGTGCAAAGGAAAGCCTTTGCATGGCGAATGATTCACGCGACCAATTTTTATAACACCGATTACTGTAAAAACGTCCTAATGACCAGATCATCATGGTTTTCAAACTTGGCACCACAAAAAAACTTTAAACCTTAGTAACAATAAAATAACTTTTAACCGACGATTTACATAATTTAACAAAACTGTAGAAATATTAAATTCTGTATATTTTTACATCGGCATGGTGTAGATTGTATAAACCTACTTCTAATAGTTATAAGAAGTATAGCGCATATATTAATGACATCACCGCTAACCAATTATCTCTGTTTTTTCTACCATTCGACTTTGTTTTACTAAGTTCCACATTTCTATTTCAGATAGTGGATTGCTCGGTCCTAAGATGCTACGTTGTATGATGGCAAATGCAAACGAAGTTTTAGAAATGTTAAAAACTGGAGAATGACTAGCATACTAGGACCTTGTACAGATTACCCAGTAAAATTTAATCCTATATGATATTATTCCGGCCTTTGTACATAAACTGCCCTTAAATTGTGTTCCATCAATTATTATAGGTAAAACAAACTATAACATTTATTGATTAACGTATGCCAAAATTGAACCAAATGAAATAATTATTCTTTTTTTCAATTGTGAGTGACTTTTCACTGTCAACTAATGTACAGAACCATACGCTATTGCTTAAATGTTGTGATTTATGGTAAATTTTCCATAATTATATAAATAAAATAATCATGAAGCATTTAGCATTATTTATGCAATGTGGTCCCATTTTTTATTTTAGAGGTGTTGCGAGGGACCATGGACTTGGGTTACTATTTCGAGTCAACTCAAATTAAAATATAATTTGGGAATAAATCTAACTCATAAGTAAACATATCGTGCAGCACTGATAAAAACATGGTATAAACTAACTGAAAACTGGAACAAAATAAACAGAGAAATATCTAGACCATGTTGTCTAACAAATCACCAAGTTTCATTACGATTCCATTAACCCTTCTGGTAGATGTCGAGGCGACATGCCATGCATGTCAAGCGTTTGACGAAAAAAAAGAAAATCAACAAAAACAATTTGTGTCCCATGTTTTCAAACGGAACTCCTAATTGCCCGTAAACATTCAACGAAAACCGCGCGAGATTTCAAATCCTACATCAGTTCTCTGCGAACAATCACTGTATGCAGCAAAAATACATTGAAGTATTAATGTATAATTCATTACATATAGAGCTAGAACAGGTACGTGTCACTTAGGTGCCCTGCATGACGACCAGATAAGCACGCTAAGGTCACGTAGGTTATGTGATGTAAGGGGTGGCAAATCAGTTAGGCAGCTGACGGGACAATAAATAATGCAAGGAAAATACATAGCACAGTGTTGAAGGTACAATCTGAAAAAAAATAAACACAGATTAGATTTGTTTGCTCGAGTACAATCGTGTAGGCGAACGTTTAACGCGACCGATACATATACCGACTCTTATAAAAAAAAACGGTCCCAGTGACGAGCCCATGGGCTCAAAACTGAAATTGATAAAAAAAAGTTACTTAGCTTGAGTGCAATAAAACCTTGCACTAATTTCGATCTTAATATTTGATAAGTTACCTTGACGTATGTCTTTATTGCATAGGGACGGATAGGTAGTATAGTAACCGGATGGGTTCTTGGTACGATTTTCACCCGGGTCATACAACACACTCGCGCTATAGGTACAAGGCACATTTTGACTTGTTTTACTCGTTACAATAATTAAGGTTTGGACGAATATTAATTATAAAAGTAACAGAAAGAATCTGAAAAACTAGGAGGAAAACTAATTCTGGCAGTTTCCCTCCTTCCTGCTTTCCCTCCTTTTAGCGTTGCAGCGAAATTAAAACATACCGATGCATACACATGCGGTATGATGGAGGTTGAATCAGGACACGGTTGTCATTACGATAGTGTGTGGTTGCTAAAAGTGAGCAGCGACCAGGACAAAGGATTATCTAACTTTGTGAAGAAGAAAAGGTTTAAAACGGCGAAGGAGAGAAAATGGCGGTTGATAGATCGAAGGGATTCGAATGAGTTTGAAACAAAAACGATAAATGCGGACATTACGAAAGCTCGATCTAAAATTGTAAACACAAATTTTCAATTTTTTTGTTTAAAATTTAAAACTTAAGACCGCTATTACAGATTAGCTTAATGAGTTAGTCAGTTAGTGCGTCGCGTATCAGCCGAAGGGTTGGGGGTACGAAATTGCATGGTCGCTAGCTAGTCGCGTGTGTCCTTGGGCAAGGCACTTACCGGATAATGCCTAAACCCAGAAGATTAATGAATTCTACCAAATTGAAGGAACGTGTGAATCATACACAACATATTGCAATAGCTCCGGTAACTCGCCGGGGTTTCCTGGTCGAATTAATCCGACACTAGTATAATTTCATTTTAGTTTTTTTTCTTTTTCCACCCAGGTCCACGCTTTCGGGCCACGCCTTCTCCCAAAACCGGCTCCCCCACAGTACTGGTCGCGCTTTACCGCACACTTTTCTTCAGGGCTTTATTAGGTTTGGCGGTCGCATCCGCTATATTTAATAAATTATATCATTTTTTAATGACGTGTTTTAACGACTGTTCGTTTTGTCGTCGTTTCCCGTTTCTGTGTCGTAATTATATTCGTTTGCCATTTTTAAATACTGGGGCAAAAAAATGAATAAACTAAACAAACTATTCGGAGGAGAACAGGTTGCCAGCCTCTACTGGCACGAGAAGTGCAAAGAATTAAGTTTTAAACCTTGATGGACCCGTTGTAAGTTCTATATTTTCAATGTGAAAGCTGCATCTGATTCTTTCGTGATGCATTTAAATCTGAAATTGTAACTCCATAGCGCCCCCTTGAACCAAGCAAGAACATTTATTTTTATGGGTAGGTGGCGCCAGAGAATCGACGATTTTTAAGACGCGACGGGTGGTTGATGGAAAATGTAATGCGACCGACTGAACTGATACATACACCTACTAAAAACGAACTTATTCAAACGTCAGCAGTATATATGCATTTGATGCATTTGATAGTATATTTTATACAACTGTGGGTAATAACAATACTGTTAAAGTAGAAAAACGGCTGCTTCAATGTGATTTGGTGGAATATAAGTGCATTACCTACTAATTTAACAATTAGGAAAAATCTAAAAAATTATTTAGGGAAATACTCTAAAAATAAGATTTTGTTCTCAAATCATGATTGTGACAGGCATGGCATGACGTCCTGACATCTACCAGAATGAATAATGGAATAGTAACAAAACTTTGTCATTTGTTAGACAACATGGTTTAGATACGCAGTAGCAAAATTGTGGGTGATAAATTTTTGGAAATTCCCCTGCGACGTTAAAATCCAAAACGGTAATTTTTCTAAAAAAAAAGCTTTTCCGGCTATAGCGTTTGAACGGCTGCTTTAATTGTGATCGGATTTGGTGAAATGCTGGATCGTTAGCCACCATGTGTCAATTGAAAGAATGAAAACATTTACTCTGGGTAACTCCCTTAAAAACGAAGATATGTTCCGACTCATGATTGTGACTGGCATGCCACATTGTACTGACATCTTCAACAAGAATTCGTCAAATTGATTAAAACTTTAAGAATTATTAGATAACATGACCCACATGTGTAAAAACAAAAACTTATGTATTAAGCCCATGAGGAATTCCCCGAAGCCATCAAAAACTAAATCGAACTATTTAAGGAATTTAGCTTCATTTCAATACACCACTTAAAAAAAAGCTTTAATTTAAATCATTTGTGGTGAAATCTTCGTAAATCTAACACGATTGTCCGTTTTGTTTATACACATGGATAAGAAGTTTGGTTTGATAACTATGAGACCCATGCGTTTATGCTTACATAAACAAAAACTAGATACTCAGTGTATAAAATACAAAATGTGGTTAGGAACCCTGTAGCATGAATATATGGCATACAACATGTGTTTTACAAATAGTCGTGGTTAAACACGTGGTTGACACTCTCTAGTTTTAGTTTAGTTTATTCATTTTTTTCCCCAGTATTTAAAAATGGCAAACGAATATAATCACGACATAAACACGTCATTTAAAAAAAGAAAGTGGACAATAATTGCTTTCCGTGTCGGCCAACCATACAAGATCAAGCTCTTATTTGATTAAATCTGCAGCTTTACAAATCTTAATTTTTAGTTTATGGAAGATAGTGTTCGGTAACCGTTAACTGATGGTAGATTTGCGAATCGTTTATTTTTACAGTTTCCTTATGTATTAAACACGCTATATTTGGTAGCTGGTAAAACAAAACCTTCTCGTGAAGTCTGCAGGACACAACGAAATAAAATTGCTGTGATATTCAATAAGCTAACTTGGACCCACCGTGGAATAATCAGTTCCGCGAATCAATACAAGTAAGGAATCCAACACCACAAGTCTCTCATGTATTGCAATTTTTTGTTTTCTTTTGTGTGTTTTTCTCAAACATAGTTATAATACATGTAAATGGAAGTGTTGATTCATTAGTGCAGGGATGTTCAACCTTTTATTTTAGTGAGCCGCATTGTCAATTGAAATAATTTAATGGGCCGCAGAGTCTTATAGTTATATATAACCTGCGTATTCCTGTTGCTTCCACACTATAGCCTACTATTACTACGTCCCTAAAAGCTGACTAATACATTTTAATTAGGCTAAGATTCAAAGATTAAAATACTACTTGGATTGAAAATGACTAGTGGGCCGCACACAAATCTCAAGTGGGCCGCAGGTTGGACATCCATGCATTAGAGCAGGGATGTCCAACCTTTTATTGTAATGGGCCGCATTGTCACTTAAAATAATTCAATGGGCCGCAGAACCTATTAAATTTCAATAAAAATAGCAGGGTTCGAATTAATGGTTTTGAAATGATTTGCAAAATGCGCGGATAAGGAGAGCGCGAAAAAAAATTGGTTATGATAAATTGCCTTAAACAACCAAAAAGATATTTATTTCATAAAGCAGACAGTACCGTTATTTAGTAGTACAGTAATGATAAATTGCAATAAACTTAAATTCAAAAGGGGTGTGTCGCATCTCGCCAATCATAAATAAAGGAATCGAGGTATATTAACGCATAATGGCGATTATTGCATTGTGATAGCAATGCTTATTATTTGCCAATAATGCGAAGTAAGGCCAAGGTAAATAAATAATGTTATGTTGAAGGCAAATGATGTTATATTAACGTGTTGAGGATTTATTATCAAAAGTGCGCGAAATCAGTACCGGTAATTTATATTTTCGCGATTTTGTTAATTTTTGTAATTCGCGAACTTTAGAAAACGGTTCGCGATCCCTTTATTTCAACCCTGAATGGGTACATAAAGAAACAATTAAAAGCCATTAATTTCATCTTTAAAAAAAGAACCAAATAACACACATATAGAAAGAAACAAAAACTTATTTCTGCAATACATAGTCAATGAGATAAGTGTTTGTCGTCCGTCGGTTTCTTTCTGCAGTTTTGATGTTTACTGCGTCCCTAAAAGCTGACTGACACATTTGAATTAGACCAAGATTTAAAGTTCAAAATACTACTTGGAGTAAAAATGACCAGCGGGCCGCACAAAAATCTCAGGTGGGCCGCACTGCGGCCCGCGGGCCGCAGGTTGGACATCCCTGCATTAGAGCAACGAAAGGCGAAATTTGGACTGACATGCTTAAAGGTATAGATACTGAATGTGGACGTTTTCCAGTTAAGTGTTCTCCACTGGTACGTTCAATATCGGTGCCTCGAAATACTACAGGATCGCTTGCTATACTGCGTATTTACAAAAGCCTTGGAGAAAACTTCTCTCACTAAAATAAAGATTAAAATGATATTAACGTTAGGGTTGGGGTTAAGATTAGTGTTTGGGACAGGGTTAGAATTACTTTTTATAGCAATTTAAGTGATCCAAGCGATCCTGTAGTATTTATAGGCACCCCTTTAATATCACATTTCATTAAAAATGCTGACAAGCCTTGATAATAATGTTAGGGTTGGGGTTAAAGTTAGTTCTGGGGTTGAGATTAGTGTTTGGGACAGGGTAACAATTATTTTCTAAAGCAATCTAAGCGATCCTGTAGTATTTAGAGGCACCCATTTAATACAACATTTTATTAAAAATACTGACTGGCTGTGAAATTCCAATAATCCATGGATATTATGAAATGTTGTCGAGTCAGTCACTGTTGTGGGCAATATTATTGTAAGGTGAATTTCTCTTGACCAGCTGACTATGTTGCAAATTATCACTTCCCCCCATCGCGCCATCGCGTTCTAATTCTCCATATATGGTATACATCTAACTCACATCGTAGTTATGACGTCATGGCCTCCACATCGTAGGGATTCGAATGAGTTTGGTATCAAAAATGATAAATGTCGACTTTATCAGAGCTCGTTCCAGAATTGTAAACACAATTTTTTGATATTTTGTTTAAATGTGATACTTCAGACCACTATCACACATTGGCTTGATGGGTTAGTCAGTTAGTGGGTTGCGTATGAGCCTAAGGGTTGCGCGTACGATATTGCATGGTCGCTAGCTATTTGTGTGTGTCCTTGGGCAAGGCACTTATCGGCCTAAACTCGTGATGCATATAAATCTGAAATTGTAACTCTATAGCGCCCACTTGAATCAAGCAAGATATTTTATTTTTATGGGCAGGTGGCGCCAGAGATTAGGCCAGAGAATGGACGATTTTTAAGACGGCACGGTTGGGTGGTCGAAAATGAAACTCGACCGAATAAACTGATAACACACACCTACTAAAAACGGACCTATCAAAGGATCCATTGATCCAGGGTTCGAAACTTGTTACTTAAAACAAAAATGTGGAAAAGACGTCAGCAGTATATGCATTTGATAGTATATTTTATAGAACTGAATATGGTAACAATATACCGTTAAAGTAGAAAAGGCGAATAAAATTCAATAATTTTAATACCAGTAGGTTATTTGTAAAATCTTCTTTGTTTACATTTAAAATAAATATCCTAACATTGAGCCAAATATATTTGCTCACGATTATCACGGCCTGAAGCCCTTGATAGTAGTGGACAATAACCAATTTCCGTGTCGGTCAACCACACAAGATCAAACTCTTCTTTGATAAAATCTGCAGCTTTACAAATCTTAATTTTTAGTTTATGGAAGATAGTGTTCGGTAACCGTTAACTGATGGTAGAGTTGCGAATCGTTTATTTTTACAGTTTTTTACAGTTTCCTCTTGAATTAAACATGCTGTATTCCGTAGCTTTCGATAGCTGGTAAAACAGAACCTTCTCATGTAGGTCTAGTCTGCAGGATAAAACGAAATAATATTTTTACTGTGATATTCTCTGAGCTTACTTGGACCCACCGTGGAATAATGAGTTCCGCGAAGCAATACAAGTAAGGAATCCAACACCACAAGTCTTATTGATTGCAATTTTGTGTTTTCTTTCGTGATGTGTATTTCTAAAGGACGGTTATGGTGTGTAAATGGTAATGTTGATTCATTAGTGCAACAAAAAACGAAACTTGGACTAACGTGCTTAAAGGTATAAATACTAAATGTGGAAGTTTTCCATTAAAGTGTTCTCCACAGGTACGTTTAATATCGGTACCTCGAAATACTACAAGATCGCGTGGAGCGCTTGCTATACTTCGCAATTACAAAAACATTGGAGAAACTCAGTAAAATAAAGATTATGATATTAATGTTAGGGTTGGGGTTAAAGTTAGTTCTGGGGTTGAGATTAGTGTTTGGGACAGGGTAAGAACTACTTTATATAGCAATCCAAGCGATCCTGTAGTATTTATATAGAGGCACCCCTTTAATATCACATTTCATTAAAAATGCTGACTGGCTGTGAAATTCCAATAATCCATGGATATAAAGATATGTTGTCGAGTCAGCTACTGTTGGGGGCAATATTATTGTAAGGTGAATTTCTCTTGACCATCTGACTATGTTGCAAATTATCACATCCCCCCATTACGCCATCGCGTTTTAATTCTCCATATATGGTATACATCTAACTCACATCGTAGTTATGACGTCACAATAAAAAGTTTGGCACCACGTGATCCAAGTTCCCGCCAATAGCGATGAATCAGATTTCGTATACACTTCGGTCGCTTTCGGAAATGCGTTTCTCAAAAATGACGTCATATGCATGCCCGGAGACTTGACCTGGATAACACGACATTTCCGCCTGGACTTTTCGTTCTATTTTAACTCAACCTGGATTACTTTTGGGCCAGCCTGCCATGACCAAGAAATACCGTTTTAATAACCTGAGAAATCCTTATTTTACCAAACTACCAAATGACGTAATTGGTTTTGATCCCAGTTTATATAAGTTAGTAGTTAATTGACAGGGGTTCGGCACATGAAGTTACCCGAGTTAACCCAAACCCACGATGGTATTTCAGTAAAGCTTGTCAAGAAAATTATTCAAAATTTGGAACTATTGGGAAGAAATTGGTATACACACGTAAAGAAGACAGAATACTTTATAAATAAGCTGAAAATTCACAATTAACTAAGAAATATACTTCCACATTATTTGATAACAGAGCTAACTTTAAACAGGTTTATATGCAATTTGAAAGGTAATTTATGGGTAAATAACACAGGCGATCTAAGAAGAAATGAGACGTTTCAGAATCGACACTTTATAGCCTTAGAGGATAGAAACCGCGCCAAAGTGGTTTGTGATTGTATCCTATCAGGAGGCTTCTGTGTAATAGCCGTTTCCAAAATCTGTTTTGTCTCTAGTGGGCTTTGGACGCTGATAAGAGAAACCACGATTGGAGAATACACAACTGTTTAGTGACTCATTATGGCTAGCATGCGTGGCACTCAAGACTAAACAGTTGTTTTAAAACCAGTCAGATTGACAGCAGTTTAGCTCAGCTATGTTAACCAATTACTATGTATACAACCATAAACGCAGTTAATTTACGCCATTGGTAAAAACTGGTAAAATTCGTTGTTTAATCAGTTGGTGGAAAGATTTTACTGAGATTTTCACAAAGTGTTTGACCACCAAATGAATGTTTTTACCAAAAAAGTTAAATAACAGACGTCACGTTTTGGTCACAACAACTAGTTAAATTGATTTAATATGTATTTCTTTATTTTTCTTGGGGCAAATAGTTTTAAAGAAACTCGTTAGTTTAACTGATTGTATATATAAGTTATAGGTACCGAGTTAAATATAAAGACAACCGTAACGCGTAAAAACGACACAAATCGTCGGCCATATTAGCCCACTGTCACATCAACATCAAATTACTTGTAATTTATACCGATTTTAACTCGGAAGGGATTTTAATAGATGGTTAGTTTCTTTGTAACCCTATATTGAGCAAACAGTGTCGCAGTTACACATATTTCACAATTCTCACACTAAATATAGTCTTCTGGTATTCCTGGGTATATTGCTTTCCAATGGTGAAACAACATTTGCGTTCGACCTTTATGGTCACCGCAAGAGTTCATTTTTACCACTATAATCTGTGCATTGATTAATCACGTACACGACGGTTGCACGGTACCTGATTGGAATGTTTAATATAAATTGAAAGCAAATTGCTTCCTTTACGAGGTACATACTTTGATTGAGCCTTGGTTATCTGGGACATGAACTTTTTTCTTTATAGAAATGTATGAACACTATAGAAAACACATTAAATGCTTCCCACGGTTGTGAGATTAACATCTCCTTAAATGGAATGGTTGGTGGGAATGATGAATTCTGCTGGTGCTTAACTCTACGAGAGCAGTAGGTTACCGGTTCCGGCGATTGATATACGTCCTCGGGAATGTAGAATAAAGCAGCGAGTTGTGTAAATAAACCGTGTTTGCTTAAAACAAACGCAGCGTCGAGCGAAGGCCGAAGAAGTTTTCACTTCTATCCCAAAGTGTAGAAAAAGTTTCAGTGGAACTGCGCACAGCTTATAAGACCAGCAGTTGAAACTGCTACTGTCGGAGAACGACTGAAACCTAGTTAACTGTAGTATTGTGGTAAAAGTTTTTGAAACAATAGTAGAAGTTTGAGATCTAGATCAGAAAAATAAGTTATTGACGTTTAAAAACCATTGCGCTATCATGTGTTTAAAATGTACACATTGAGATTACGCCAATGTAAATCAGTCATGTAATTAAGTGTTTTGGCTAACCTCAACGCATTAAATTGACATTTCAGATACCAGATCTTAGATAAATTGCCAAAATATGAATAAGCCTCAATTTATTATAGCATGCCTTATCGCGCTAGCATCAGTGCCTTCAGAGCAGGGGACCGTTAAATCAAGAGCAAAACGCAGTAACGGGTAAGTTCAACTCAGCTAAAGTGTAACACGAATGAATTTGCTGTGTGTTTTAGCTTGTTCATGACATTTACATATTTGTGTCAAGCAGTAGTTTGGTATGTTTCGTTCATTTTGAGTGATCTATGTCATTGTGGTTATATATTGTATAATATTAAAATACATCCGTAAAAATTCAGATTTTAAACCATTTTGTGCATTTTGACGGTACCAAATATATTGTACATGTGTTCAAGACTAACCGAGCGGTTAAACCTTCCATTTGGGTTGTTTTGATATAGGGCTTCAGCGCCATAGGACATTGAATGAAGAAATGGCTTTGCTGAATAGTTGTCGCTCGTATTAGTAGTGTGCGTTCGATTCAAGTACCGCCACAAAAGCCTATTTCGTGTGAGGTATTACCCACTCCCGATTTTCAAGGGCATCCAAACTGTTTTGTGTAATAATATTTTAAACCGCTCTGAAAACTCAATCTTTTGATTGTGAGAAATTCGTTGTCACTTGCGTGTAACCAAACTGATTTCAGAAAACTTGGTTATGAACTGTTTCTGTTTGCATAGAAACACATTAGTTCGTGTAATATGCTCAAGCATCAAATCTATTCACCTGCCGTTTGTTAAAATACGTTTAAAAATAAAAGGAAGTTATCGGTTCCATTTAAATACGTCGGTTTTCTCTGATAAATAAGTTTTCGATTTCAGGTTAAATATAAAACCGAGTTATAGGCATTACTTTCCGCTAATTTACTTTAGCCTTCAAAACCATGTCCATCATAGGCCCCGGTGTTTATAATGCAAACAACTTGAGCTATGCGGCAATTGGGCCGCTCTGGCTCGCGGCCTAACTGACTCAAGGAGACGCATTGTTAGAAAAAGAGAATAATTGTTCGCTCACATCCGGCCGACGGCTACTTTATCCGGTATAATTATACTCTCATTAAGTTGGTTTTCTATAGAAATCTAAACATTTTTGGGAAGTATTTAATCATTTTATTTTGAAACGGTATAAGCTCACACCAATATCCGCGTTTTATTATTTCTTGTGTATATTTGTCCCTTAGTTTTAATAATACAAGCAGAACTCCTATACTTTTAAAAAAGCCGAACACAAAACGGAAAAAATGTATATAAAAAAGTAAAAATAACGTCACCTGTTTCCCTTTTAATAACGTCAGAAACATAATAACTGTTTTCGATTTTTTGTAATATTTAAAAAATCTGAAACTTAATAATTAGTTCTGTTTTATAACTACGGTTGACAGGAAATATATATGACTATTTAATATTCGTATTGCCATAACATGTTATTTGGGTATTGTGTGTTTATTATCGTGGCTTAACCGACAATTTTCGTATCATGTTCAATATCGTAGCCTTGGATTTACGGTTAAAACCCATTCCGGCAACCAACAATTTCTACGAGACTATCTAGCTTGATAATGACGTCTTACAGGCGTATAGGCGTGGGGATGGGATATATGCTCTTTATTGGTGAGGTTGGTTAAACCTTACACTGCTACCGTCTGTGAAATGGTTATAGTGTGGAAATTGGGTTAAATGGCAGATCTTGTGTTAAAATTCAGGCCTTCGAAGGGTGTGTTAGAATGTCCTTCATTATTGTACATTTTTAAATGATGGCCATTGAGTGTAAAGTGTACAATATATATTTCATTTGTGTGCCAAGTATAGGAGCCGCCAATTTAATACCGAACGAAACGGATTTGAATGGCGTTCTTAATATAACTGGCCGCCGCAGTGGTCCCTTTGTCGGCAATTGTTACACAACAAATAAAATTCCTTATTTCAC
Organism: Ciona savignyi; assembly: GCA_000149265.1. Lineage (NCBI taxonomy): Eukaryota > Metazoa > Chordata > Ascidiacea > Phlebobranchia > Cionidae > Ciona > Ciona savignyi. The sequence goes on from CH002622.1 coordinate 32,293, forward strand.
AATCTCCGAGGCCGTGTTGGGAAATCGTGACGTCACAGCAACAAATAAATTTGAATCTTTTACAAATAAGCAGTTTGATGTCGAATTTCTCTGCTTTCTGTCCAGTTCAGTAGTTGTATTACCTATTTTTCGTATGCTTTTCCCACGGAAAATAACGATCGAAAGGCTGTCAGACGCTGATACAGCTTAATCAAGGTTGGATGTTGTGTTGCTGTGTTCATAACGTTTAAAATTAGATTCTTTCAAATTGTGTTTGGTACGGTTGAAACAACCCCTGCGAAGGTTGCAGCTCAGGGTAAACGTATTATGTTCAATAATGTGCATTAGCGCGTCTGGCCAAGGTTATCTTATCATGAGCACTTGAGACGGGTATGTTGACTTAAAATCCACTCACCGACTATTATTTCTGGTACGTAGTGTAGAAAAACAAATATAACTCTTTGTGTGTATTTTTCATTTCAATCCGATTCCGATATCAAATCGCAATGAACAGATGTACGAGCGTGACTCGTATTGTTAAAAGACCAGACGGGAACCGCCCGCAACGGAAATCAAAGTCTCTCCGTATTTTGCTTATCAGAGCCCAATTAACGTTTTCGTTCCCAATTTTATTTGATTGCTCAGATTGGCATTACTGCAGTGGGAAAATACTTTGATTACAATCAATACAAAATTTTGTGTTTGCTTTCCAAATGCTTTTCCGAGTAACATATCGTTTTTTTCTATATTATCCCAACTCAACGTCTTTTTCTACAGTTTTGATTATTTCAATATGATTTGTTTTGCTCTAGCTGTTTTCGTTGGTTTATTTGTTTAAAACAGTTATGGTTGTGTCCTGTGTAGGCTTAGCAGGCAAAACCGCTATTAACGAACATGCGGTGTGACTACGCTGCTCGCTGCAAAATAACTATATACAAGAATGCATATTAACATTATATTATTAACACGTATACAGACAATGTATCTATATATTGATTTCTATGTTGTAGATACTGCTGCTAATTTTCTTATTTTGCTTTAGATATGCATACGGGTCGTATACTTCTAGCCTCTATACTTTGCATACGCCTTCTCACGGCGTATACAGCAAGCGCAATAGAGCAAGGTATAAAACACATTTCGAAATAATACTGTGACTATAATTACAAATGCTGCATGTTTTGAAATTTGCATGGTTCAATAATTCACTCCTGTCTGTGCTAGGTCATCTGCCATTTATGTAATGTTGACTGATCTTTTGTGGTTGGGAATTAAATGTTAATAAACATGCTCTTGCATGATGCTGTTATTGCATGTCAAATCTATAATTTCAGCATGATGTTCTATAATTGCAATACTAAACCAGTATGAGAGCGTGCAATTCGCATCCTAACGGCTCAATTACAGCATTTTTGACATTTTAAATCTGTTTTCGAACAAACCGTTCTTTTGTGGCAACCTTTTCCACAGGAAACGATTTAAAGCACTGAGCTGGCGTGGTTTTTCACACCTTGCTAGTTTTCTTACTATTTCTGAAGCATTTTGCGGGCACATGGCGAAACACGATATCCTACTATCTCAGGTCACATCATTCAAAAACCCTAGTCAGATTTCCAGCAATTTTGACGCCGATTTTCGTACTATTGCAAAGATTTAACACTTAGCCTACACGTACAAACCAATTCTCCACACTGTTAGTTATTACATCATAATAACGAACAAAGCTATTTACAATAAATTATGACAAATATGGAAAAACAGCCAAGCATTACCTGCCGGTAGAATTTACACCATAGAGATACTAATATCTATGATTTACACTACATTTATATTCACACTACAGTTAGGTTTACACTGCGTTTAGATTTAGCTGATCGACTAAGTAAATAGATTACCGGTATGATAAGAATTGCGATAAACACACGTACAACAGTTTACTTTAGCTCTGTGAAAAGAGATCTATTACATTCTGAATCATTCCATATACCGTAATATACAGTTTCATCTACTAACTTTCTTATATTTTGTCAACTTACAAACTTTAATGTCACGTCTTGTAACTAATCTATACATTTTCGAATTATCCTAAAACCATTGTTATTCTGGAACGTTCACCGAATTTACTTTTCAAATCACACATTTATCTAATAGTATTTCATATCTATGTAAGAATATGATCTTTAGGATTTATTATCAAATGTAAAACGCAAAGGGGCATTATATGCAGACACGGCCACTCGTCTGATTTCCTCGTTCCCACAGTCGAGTTACCGGAGTTATTGCAGTGTATTGTGTATGATTGAAATGTTCCTTCCGTTTTTGTACAAGCTACCAAATCACTTGGTCCAGACGATGTCTTTTAACTTTCTTGCCCAAGAACACAACCGACTAGCTAGCGGTTATTCTCAATCTAACATACTTTCGACTGAATGGAGCGCTTTCACCATACACCACAGTTGTACATTGCATGTTTATTTACTTTTTTTATCACAAATGTTCGCTTCTGAGTAAAAGGACCTATTGTTTCACTGCCACCAACACGCTTTGTGTATGGAATCGATTATATAATCGAACACACGCAATTTTTCCCCACGAAGTTTTAAAACAGTGCGTCTCTTTTATCCGCACTGATTTTAAACTTCTTCGGGCATTTTTTTGTGAATGAACAAGGTCCTAGTACTCGTCATTCCCTTGCGCGGTTGCCTATCATTCTTCGGATATTTTATCATCTTGTATCCAAACTAAAACATTCAATGTTTCAATTAGATCAAGTTCACATGTCCCGGAAAGAAATGTATATAGTGGCAGATTCTGTTCATATCCGTCGATTAAGCTCGTTCCGCAAAGATTTAAAAACGGAACCCAAACCTACCTCAAACGCGTCGTATCTCAATGCCCGTGGTCTTCCTTATATTGCAATCCTACAGTCAGGTAAGACAGGCTTCCATTACTGATAAATTTGAATCGGTCTTCCTTCCAGGATAGAAATGACCAACCCAACCGATTTATTTCATACCGGCTAGTCTGGTGGTTTAGTGCGACGCCTTTTAACCGAAAGGTTTCAGGTTCTGAACTGGTCGCTAGCTTGCCGGTTGTGTCCTTGGGCAAGGCACTTAACGGACATTGAACCCATGTGTTAACCGTGTGTTAACCACTTAACGGACATTGATTGCCCGTGTGATAACCCCCTTGGTTCTCCCATTCACGGGGATAAACATGAATATCCTGTTTCAGTTACGTAGTTGCGAGCCGATATACGTACTCAATGCGTCTGCAGCGCGTTAGAACGGATGAGTGGAAGTGCTGTCCCGGCTTTTCAGGCGAGAAATGTGAAAACGGTGAGTGAATATGATAACATGGGTCCGGACACCTGGTTTTAAATCAAGGTTACAGATTTCGTGTCACCTTTTTTTAATTTTTTTTTACCGACCCAACTTTCGAACCCATGATGGGCTCGTCACCAGGATCCTTTTTGTATAAGAGACGGTATATGGAACGGTCGCATTAACCATTCGTCCACAATACCGTACTTCTTCATACGTTTTCCGTATTACTATTTTTTTTATTTTCTTTATGCCATATAGGCATTGAGAAAGATAAAAGTTAGTTTCTATGGGTGAATAATTTTCCAAATATAGCTGTACAACATTTAAAAACGGAAAATAAAATACAAGTAAACCTCCTTGGTTTATGCAAAATATTATCTGTGACTTTTGTAAACCACCGTAGCTAAAGTATTGGGTTTAGGTTCATTGACAGTTACATTTTTACAGTCACGCTATCACGAATAATATAGCGTTAACTATAAACGGCTTGCTGTATATAACCTGCTGCTATTTTAAGCTTTTTATTTAAACTTGAAACGTATAGTAAATCTAAATTAGAATTAAATAAACAATGTAATTATATTGGAACATTTAGCCTGTCGTATAGATATATTAATATATAACATATATGCTATACCCTTGTGTATCCCATGCTTATTTGTGTTTTATTAAACTTTCACATTAGTTTAATATTAAAGTATTTTGCCAAGTATTAGTTTGCGTGAACGTAAAATAATATGAAAATTTATTATCCTTTTCTCAAAAGTTAAAACAAAATATTGTTACAAGATATCGTTATAAACTTTATGGTTCCTGTACGGCGAAAGGCGATAGTCTTAAGCATAAAACACATAGTATTATTTAGGCAGCATTTTGTAACACAATTTTGGTCCAAAAAAGAAACACTTTAACAATTTGATAATTATTGGTTTTTAGACGTGTTCTAACGACTTTCGTTTTGCCGTTTTTTCCGGTTTCCAAATTTGTATCAAAGGTCCTGATCAGGTTTTCATCATGAAAACAAAAAATAAACTAAACTAATAAAATGCCGCCTACCCCACACCTCTAATTACTCAGTTTACTTTCGGTTGATTTTTTTTTTCGTTTTTTAACCCAAAGATAACGGTGGTCTTAGTGTGTCTAGACGCAAAAAATACCTGCTGACCTAATACTCGTTCGCCATACCTTCGGAAACCACACGCAACAGTGGTTCCAGCGACGACTGTTAGGAAATTACCACTTCGCGTTTTGTTTGACGTTTGCTTTGAGAGAAGTTAATTTCGAAAATCATATTTTACGAAGAGTTTTGATCTCGACGAATAAATCTGTATCGTTTTTATTTGGTTTCAAGTAATATTTACGCTTTTTAGTTTTTGAGTTATTTTTAATTATAGCTGGCTAAAATTATTTCTTTTTATGCAATATTTATATATTCATGCTTCTTTATAGTTATAAAAACTACAAAAATATTCGCAAAACAAAATAGCTGTTGACCTACTAACCGTCAAAATCGGGTTGTTCGCGTTTAAAAAGAATTCCCGATTGTGTTTGCATTCTTCGTTTGAACGTAAGGTCATTTGGATCGTTAAAACTATTTGGTCATAGAAGCTATTATGATGCAATCCGCCGATAACGCAGCGGAGCCATTTACCGCGATCAAAAGTAATCGCCGCTAAATTTTCAGACATAAAACTAAACATGATTTGCGCACATGCGAATAGATGTTAGTACAACACACATCGTTCTGCGGTTACTGGAGAAGCGATTTGTAACTGTCGTCTTTCACCGTGTAGTTAAACATAGTTTTTAAAAGTAAATATAACTCTGACCCTTACTAATTCTAGCGATATCCTCTAAATCTTATAATCATAATCTTTTAATCCGAACCGTGGACATCTCGCACCCAGTAATCTACCACTGAACGAAACGTATGTTTTTGTCCAAAATCGACGGAATTATAATTCCTGGCAAAAGTCGTGTCAGCATAAAAACGACAAATACATCATACACTTAATATACTATATGTATGCTTAGTGTATGTATAGTTTTTTTTGCGAAAAGTTGAAAAATTATCGAATGTAAACATAAACAAAAGGCTGATCCATTGTAAGCGATTATTTTTAATTAGTTTATGGTTCTGAAAAAAATGTTCAATTTTACAATTAAACGTTTAAGACTCACCCATACCTATTTCCAATGCCAAAAGCGAATTTCCTTAAAGGAAATGGGAATAGACGTCAATTTCCCCGCAACGTATAAAAAACTACCTACTACGCCGAACATGTTTCCTTTTTATACATTTACCAGGATATTGTGTTTTAATACTGTGTATTGTCTATTGCGCTCTATATACAGACTTGCTGCGCGGAAACCATAATTTCGTTTAAAGTACCGTTTTGTCGGATATGGCCATCGTTTTACAAAGGATTTAGGAAATCGGTAGATGTACGACTAATTGGCACTTGAAAGCGGTCACTGCGGTTCAAAATACACCGCTGTCCAGATGAGTCATTAATTTAAAGTCGTCGCGAGAGGATTACGGCGCTTGTGGTCGTGAATCGGCCCTGTTATGTGTTTGTTATGAGGGTTTTAACACGAAACGCCCCATAACGCTGAGACGCAGTACAAAACGCCACATTCTCCCAATCGATACAGACTTTGCTTTGAACGTGAATCACCTATCCTGTCTTTCCGGGACAGCGATTAATTCATCAGAGCCGAAGTTTGGGGTTGTGACCGCAACGTTACGAGCTCACAAAAAAATCCGCTCGATGGTGTATTGGATTTGGGTGGCATTTTTAAACCAATAGTACGGTCGTGTGGCCAAATGGTTAACGCGACCGATATATATACCAACTCTTATACAAAAAAACGGTCCTAGAGCCCATCATGGGTTCGTAACTTGGCTCAGTAAAAAAAATAAAAAAAATTTCAAACTAATAATTGCCGGTTCTGCAATCTTATGCGGTATTTATGCCACCTGTCCACGAGGATCATCAAAATCATTTAGAGGCGGTATGTAGTTTATGCTTGAAAGAAACCCCGTGTAAAATATATACGTTCAAAATTGGAACATAAAGAGAAAAAAAATCAAATTTATTGATTTTTTGGTATTCTGGCAGAACAAGTAGTTATAATCAAATAAAATGACAAATTGGATAACACAGCAAAGCTTTTAGTAGCGGAATCATAAGAACAGACAAAACCATTTAAATTGAACAGGTAATCAATCATTAGTTGATGTTACCAATTAGCCATAGTTAACCCGCTCATTAAGCCTATTTAGTGTAATTACTAGGTTCCGTCCAAATACGACTACTAACTGTTATAAGTCATGAACACGAAAATGTTCGTCCGGTCGATTCGAGAATGTTCAACCTGCGGTCACGCTCCGTTAGGAACGTGTGACGTCACTAAACTATGCACAGCTGGAAGCGATTGTCGATTCTCAATTAGCGTGAATCCGGCGAAACAGACCGCCGTGTTACGTCACAGTGGACGCCCGATTGCATCCATACATCAATGGTTCACACAAAACGTCACAATTAGGATGTTCAACTCTGAGAAATCACCAAAACCCCCAATCGCAAGACCGTTTAAGCGCAATTGATCGAAATTCAACGTTTTAATCAAAGTTCTCAAAAACCACCATAAAAACATTAAAGAATTAGTCATAATTCGATTTCAAAACAGCACAGGATATTCCGTCATCGCCAATCACCATTTGATTGCCAATTATTGGAAATCGGGAAGTAGTAGGAAAAAATACTCGTAATAAAATGTTGTATTTTATTTCAGTGTGCTACAATTGCAGCATACTCAACGACCTGCAGGAGCAAATGCAAGTTCTTAGCCAACAGGTAAGCATGACCTAGTTTAGAAACTCATTTCTATATCTTATTTCCCGGTAATTATAAAAAAACACTAGTTATTTACAATAATTATGCCGGCATTTAGGGAAATCTAAACAGCAATAGTTTGCACGGCAAATATATTTATAATGTTAATGCGTTTATACCCGATATTCAAACACTTATTTTTCAGTTGCTTAATATTGTGTCAATGAGCCTGTTACGTAGTAGACTATACTTTATTTAACCATACTGAGTTTCGATCCTATGACGGGTCACTAAGACCTCTTTTATATATGAATTGATAGCGTTAGCCATTCTGCCACACGACCTTTCATGTAGGATGTACTTGAGCCGTCATATTTCTCCCATCCGAGAAAGGTGTAACCAAGACATTTAGAATAATTTTTTTTGTCGAACGTGTCATTTAAAGGCCAAAGGGCGATTATTACCACTCAAAGATTTAAATTTTATTATTTCATGTGTAATTGTGAAAACGTTCCCTCAAAAGTGTTTATTGCAACTTTTTTAAACTTTTGTCCCGTAGACTTACCTGTATATAAGCGTCATTTAAGACTCAGGTTTTCGCTGGTAGACACGGCGGCGGTTTGACTTTGACATTACTCATTTTGCGTTTATCCTTAACAATAACAAGTACGCTCTTAATCAGGTTAGCATGGCTAGAAAATCAGAGGAAACGCAATTGTTAGATCACCCCAAGATAAACTATCTTGAAAGGCTTTTGCCCCCAGGAGTTTTTTCAATCATTTTTTGGTATTTGTTGCACCGCACCGGATAATGCTGCGATAGTTCACAAATACAAACCGCGGTACGAAAGGGCAAAGGGCGACGTTATAACCTCAGCAGGAACTGACCTTTCCGAATTAACTCCACTATTAAGCGTGACGTTTAGAACTGCGTCATTTTTCTGAGGTGACATATTTATAAACCAAAGATATCAGAAACGAGATACGTTAAAAGATAAGCGACTTCAAATAAAAGCTATGACAGGGGAAACCGAATTTGGAAGAGCCCGTGACAAGTGGTTTATGCTTTCAGTTTCTTCGAAATTTGCGATGGTGGTCACTCGTAACTCGCTGGATATCATAGTTTTGTAAATATTTGAGTTGGTAATGCGCCTCCCACAACCTTGTTACTTACGTATGAACACATTGAACTTAATTACATTCCGTGTTCCGTTTCTCCTTTTATGCAGTGAACCCTTGGTCCAGTAAAAAAAGAAAAAAAAATCTAACTAATAATTGCCGGTTCTGTAAACTTGCGCTGTATTTATGCCACCTGTCCACAAGTATTATTAAATTCATACAAAGAAGGTATGTAGTTTATGCTTAAACGAAATCCCATGTAAAGTATATACTTTCAAAATTGGAACATAAAGAGAAAAAAATCAATTTTGACATATTTATAAACCAAAGATATCAGAAACGAGATACGTTAAAAGATAAGCGACTTCAAATAAAAGCTATGACAGGGGAAACCGAATTTGGAAGAGCCCGTGACAAGTGGTTTATGCTTTCAGTTTCTTCGAAATTTGCGATGGTGGTCACTCGTAACTCGCTGGATATCATAGTTTTGTAAATATTTGAGTTGGTAATGCGCCTCCCACAACCTTGTTACTTACGTATGAACACATTGAACTTAATTACATTCCGTGTTCCGTTTCTCCTTTTATGCAGTGAACCCACTTGACCCTTTTAACTTCTATAGCTTGTATAAAATGGATGTTGTTGGTTGTCAAACAGGCAGTTGTTTTCTTTTTTAGTTGCACCATAATCAATTGATCGGCAACTAAGATATTCTACAGTAAATAATTTGGTTGCAATAACTGTTCAGTTTAGTTTATTATTTATTTTCACGATAAAAACACAAAGCGAGACTATTGATAAAAATATGGAAAACGGGAAAAAAACGGCAAAACGACAGTCGCTAAAACACGTCTAAAAAAGCAATAAATTATCAAGGTTCGGTATAATTAGACGTGGCCACTAAAACCCACCCAATTGTGGCGCACACAGACTATGTCAGTTATGGTAAATCTACAGTAAAGGCCTAAATTAAGTTTATGTAGAAGCTCGTGCCTGTTCACTATGGTTTGTGTATTTATCTGCACCAAAGCAGTCTTCGCTTGCGGAAGCGAAACGGTTGTAAATCTCTCACAAACATGTAAACTCCATTCACACCTGTCATTTATCTTTCCCCAACATGTAAAGGTGTCAGCTATGTCAACTTGTGTAATAGCGTGCTTGTCGTACGTGAAGTTGAAATAAATCGTGAGGAAAATATGGGTTTAAACAACGTGGTTGTTCTTTGTGCTTTGCAGCTGAAACATATTATAAAAATAATACGAGATTTTACCAAGAAGGGTTACGTTAGCCTTATGTTCAATGTCGGATTACTGTAGTGCGTTGTATATGATTAAGACTTTTTTTATTTTGGTATAACTCATTAGTCAAATAGGTCCAGGAAATGCCCGTTAAGTGCCTTGCCCAAGGAATCGAATATACAGAAATTACATTCCCGGAATTTAAACACATTACCGTAGTATCAATATTGACGTACAATATTATTTACAGCGTACAATAATTGAAATCAAAAGAGATATTGTAATCGGGAATCCGGATAGATTAAAGTTACTAATGACAAGGCGAACCAATTATAGTTATAAAAACGCGCCAATTCTGTTTACACAGTGTGTATTGCCGATTTAAGGCGCCAATACCGAACGCTTTATTTAGAAATAATGTTAAATGATTAATCGACCTTTGTAGTTTGACGCAATCGTGAATTATTCAAGTATATTTAACCAGTTGAATTTGATTCAGGTGGCGGGAGGTTCGGTGGGTGGTGGCTCCTTGCCAACTGACAACGTCGTTTCCCGTGGGCCACAGGGACCACCGGGGCGTCGTGGGCCAGTTGGGCCACCTGGAAGGCGTGGCGTGAAGGGTGAACAGGGTGCTGCAGGAACCAACGGGCGACATGGGCGTCCGGGTGCAAAGGGTTCCACGGGCGCCGATGGACCATCAGGCCAAATTGGTCTACCAGGTATTAGATTAGAAATTGCGTCTAAGATCCATTGCTAACAACTATGTCCGACCGGTTAGTCTGCCGGTTTAGTGCGTCGCCTTTCAAACAAAAGGTTGCAGGTGCGAAACTGGTCGCTAGCTAGTCGGTTGTGTCCTTGGGCAAGACAATTAACGGACATTGCCTGAACCCAGCGGATTAATGGGTTCTACCAAATTGAAGGAACGTATCTATCATACACAACACAATGCAGTAGCTCCGATAACCCGACGGTGATCTGACGATTTCCCGTGTGTTAACGCCCTTGGGTTTCCCATTCACGGGGATAAACATGAATATCCGATCCTAACTATTATTTAAAAGAAATAACCAGAATCTTTGCAGGTGCAGTAGGTCCGAGGGGTGAAAGTGGAACACCCGGAGTAAAAGGCGAAAACGGTGAGTCGTTTTCTCTAATCAATTGCTTTTATTTTCATAAATTTTAATGATGGGGAAATAAATTAACTTATGTATTAAAGGACTTAACCACGAATAGCGTTGGATAATCTATAGTTTAATTTAAAATATAGATTGGTTGATTACAACGCACAGAAACCTGCGCTGAGATACTTCCGATACAAACGGCCATATTAGCGGGAACCAAACTTTTTGTTCGTTAGATGAAACAAAAGCTCTTTTAATACATTAATTGCCGAACGGGTGGGTAACTGTTTCTGCCCCCGAGTTCGTTATAAACAATTCGTTAAAAGTCGAAAAAAAGTTCGAAAGTAATAGAATTCTTTAATATCTTTAATATGTATCTTTAATATAACTCTATGTAATTGCATTGCTATGCATTAAGCGTGCACATTTATGGTATATTAACTGCGCAATCATCTTTCACGTGTTCCGATGAGAATATGAAAGGAATATGTGCTGTACACGATTGCGCATTCCACTAAAGTAATTTATAGAAGTCTTTGGATCGTTTATCAAAGTTATTAGTTCTGACTGAACGGCATTTATCAGAAACACGATAAATCAAGAAAGCTGCCAGAAACAATCATTGAACGAAACCGCCGTTGTAATTAATTCACCACCAACATGTGAAACAATGTCAGCCATTCTATGCCAATAAAAGTTAAGTTTACTACAAAGCAATAAAATTCCGCAAATCTTTAAAACAAACATAACTGAATCGAATGTATAAAGAGGTTAAGTTATATAGGAATTTACTTAGTGCAAATGGATTTCTAGTTTTTTCCGTTTTCTCTCTGTTTCGATTTCTGCAAGTAACTTTTCGCAATCGACTTCTTGGAATATATAGATGTTGTAGAAATGGACAGACGTATTTGTTCGTATTGACTAAAATAAAACGGGAAAGCGTTTCGGTGTTTATGGAAGAGGGTATTTAAGAAACATCACGAAATACAGTGAACCATCAGAAAATAAACGGAATATTCATTTAAACCAAAAAGTCACCTTTGCGTAACCTACATACTGTTGTAATGTTGTTAAAGATATTATAAAAAAGTGTTTTAGGAAAACAAGATAAAAATGACAATTGGTTATCAAATGTGAATACTTTGGGTATTTACCTTTTGGGGAATCACCAACACAAAAACTAAGTAGTAAAGTATAAATTAGTTGACAGGACCAAAAGTTAAATGCAGAATTTTACAGCAAATGTATGGAAGCACATTTGCTTTTAGAGCCCAGAGTAGTCCTAATACCATCACATTATAACCACAGATCTATTTAGCCTCTTTTTATTTTTAATCCCTTTTTGGTCTATAACAGTGGTTCACAAACTTTTTTTTTAAAAACGTACCTCATCCCCATGCATTTTTTTATTTTTATATTTGGTGGTATAGTAAGGACTAAAAAATTAAATGATCACAACCACTAAATCAATGTGCCGCATAGTGAAAAATAGGCCTATACTTCTTTCGCAGACCTCCTGAAAGTGCTTCATGGTCCATAAAAGGTCTGCAGAACCCACTTTGGGAATTACTGCTCTATAACATAAAGATCAAATTGTTTCAAATTCATATTTCCAGGAATTCCCGGGTCAAAGGGAGAATCAGGTGAAAAGGGAAACGCTGGTCAAACTGGAGCAGAAGGACCACCGGGCCAACGGGGCACACAGGGAATAGCTGGTCCAAGCGGCACCGTTGGGCCACAGGGGCCACCTGGCCCACCTGGTGTGTGCACATGTGACTCCCCTCCTAATGTTATAACTGAACCCCGCCCTACAGAACCTAGTAAGTTTGCAAAAATATTTGTGGTTTCTTAGCGCATACATACCCACACGCCACCGCATAATTTACTCAATTTATCCTCACAATTTATCATTTTCTAATCATTTATGCCATGCTTACGGCATTTAATCGTGTATTCAGAGTAGCATGCCTGGCGCAGTAGGTGGTTTCTATGAGAAAACTTTATTTGAGGACATGTTTTCTTTACTGACTAACAATGATTGTTTATGCTTGGCGGCGAAAGTGCTTGAAATGTGCTAAAGAAGTATTTGATGTTTGTAAAAGTTAATGGTGCAGTGTCAGTTTTCTCCCATAGTTTCAGTTTTTTTTGTAGCTTTTTTTACAATTTGTTCGGTTCGAAAATGCATTGTACGCTCATTGTCCGTATTTAAAGAATTCATTCCAGTGTACCCTGGTCCCTGGTTATATGTGCGTGCATTATGTGAAAGCTTGCAAAGCTGTTACAGTTTGTAAATAGCCAAAACCTTTTTGGCAAAGCCCAAAAATAGCAAATAAGCTTGATTATGCTTGGTTGGTGTAGGCAATTGCTGCTGTTATTTTTTTATACAAGAATCCAAAATCCCTTTAACATAAATATTTAAGGATATGTGATGTTTGATCTGTTATTTGGAGTGTGTTGGTTTGTGTGGACTTGAACCAACCTATGTTACACTATGGACATATTTCTAACCCTATAGGATATGTTGGATGTGTTAACTGTTTATTGCAATTTGAAAATAATTAATTTAATGTAACAAAAATGAAACTTACTTATTTTGTGCTACCATATCAACTTGTTTTCACTAATACTTGGGTCAGTTCGCAGATGATATAATGTTTTTATGGTCAGCTAATATATTCCGCCGTCTATTTTCACTTCATGCATGCACTTTGGCCATGTCACTCAAACTTCAAGGGCCGGGCTTTAATTTGATTGAAACGCAGAGGAGATTACTTCAAGTCTGCAAGGTGGAAGCTTAACTGCTAGCTGGAGCGGTCCAATCCTGGTAGATTTCTGTGGCAGCCAACTCTGGCGTCGGGCTGTCACTGAACTCAGCTGTGATTTTGACAACGAGAACACAATCTCGCTGCCGAAGAGAAGATTTCGGAGAGGAGAAGTATTTGAGGGGCGAAACGGTCCTAGAAGAAAGGGGGGCACGTTGTGTTTGTTTGAAACGACCCCACAACACTCCGGAGGGGTTTGGACACTTGAAAGTGGACTTGAATTAATCAAAGACGAATACCCGGGGACTGATTACTCAGCCGATTCAAACGATATACCTCAAGAAAATGAGGAGGCCATACTACCTCAAACACCGCTCAATGATGAAACTTTACCAGATGATTATTTTCTAATATTCCGCCCTCCTACCTCAACTAATCAGCACAGAAATCAGGCAGCAGCTCAACTTTCAAGTCCATTCTTTTCAAACAACCTTCACGGGATTTGTATGACCTTTCGGTATTTGGTGCGCGGTACGAATCTCACTCAAGCTGGATTCTTGGTTTATCTTCTGCCCTGTCACCCTCCCTATAAAACGCCGGTATTAAACTTGACTTCCACCCATAACAATCTCACGAATGTGTGGCTCCGTGCCGTGGTTCCACTGCCGGATTATCACCGGCCGTACCGCGTGATATTGGAAGCGAAACCTGGCTCCGAGGGCCTGGAGTTACTTGCGGTGGACGACCTGATATTTTCAAAGTGCGGTGAGTGGTCCCAGCATCTTGGAGTAGGGTAGCTCGTAGTAACACCATTTTTGGGCTCTTTGTTGTCAAATAATAAAAATCCCATCAATTTCAACAAACTATAAAAATACCATAAATTTTACCGAATTTATTTGAGAATTGAATAAAAATTATGTAAGAAAAAAATAGTTTCTAGCAACAATACCAATATAAAAGTATAAAATAAATTATTTCATCAGTATGCTACAAAACAAATTTAAATAAAAGAAAATCCGAAAAAAATCATATCATTCCAAATATTTGAAACAAAGGGCTCAATAGAGCATTGGTGTTAACAGGGTAGATTCAGGTGTAGCCCATTCATTGTCATTAGAATAACCAAATTAATCACGTTTTGTTTGTTGCTAATTAGAGTGTTGGTGCAGTAATTTGTGCGTGCCAAAAGTAATACAGTTTGCCGTGTTTGTTCTAATTTGTGTTGTGTGCTGTGCTGTGGTCATTTTTAATGTGTTTACTGCGAACAATCAAATTTTCCTTTTTGTTACAAAACAATAAATTTTTCTTGGATTAAAAAAATATTTTCACTTATAAATAAACTTATTTGTACAAATAAATTTGAAATTTGATTGTTATAAATAAATTTAAAACTGTTATTTCATGTTCGATTTCAAAGTCATTAAACTTTTGCTGTTCTATTTTCGCTTACGCTTTTTCTCTTTTGTGGTGCTTAACTTGATTTTTCAATTGCATGTTCAGTTTACTGTGGGTGGCCATTTGCATGTAAATTTAATTTTTTCGTTTTAGTTTCGTATTGTCATTTCATTTACACCGTACATTATGCATGGTTTGAATTCATGTAGTTCTAGTCACATCATAGTAAACAATTTTCGTTAATTCTGTGCGCCAATGATTGAAAAATATCAGGATTTTTTCTATTTTTTCTATTTTCTTAAATTTATCGTTTTTGTTTGCAGTAATAAAAAAAGGACATAAAAAATAAAAAAAGGGGCAAGTATGATATAATACTTATCTTTCCCCAGGTTCGAACACTTGTATGTATCAAGGTCAAATGAGGTCAAACGACGAACTTTGGAAATCCGAGGACTGCCAGGAGTGTTTATGCCAAGATGGGGTTGTAACTTGTTTTGAGATTCTGTGCCCGACAACCTCGTGTCAATTCACCTACAAACCGATTGGATACTGCTGCAGGGTGTGCTGCCCCAACCAGGAAATTGATTTTACGAATGGTAATTATATGTTAAATAAGAGCATGGGTAAACCCTACCAACAATTTATTAAAATCTAAAACACTTTTTTTCTAAGTCCGCTATATCAATAAACTTAAACTAAAAGTATGATAGCCTATATTAATTTCTAAGTCTGATATATCAATAAACTTAAACTAAAAGTGGATATATCAATTTCTAAGTCCGTTATATCAATAAAACTAAAACAACTCCGATACATCAATTAACTTTTATTAAAATCTAAAACATTTTTTTCCCACGATATATCAATAAAAAACCATAAAAACCAACTTTTCCAGAAAACAGTGGGGATTATCCCCCAGACGGTTCCAGCGAGAGCATAGACTATGGGTCTAAAATGGAGAACGATTCTTACAATTATAGCGAGTACTCGTATGGTGGGGACGCAACTACGGGGCCGGTGATGAAGATGGATCCTTTGGGGTGCCCGATCGCCCCAATCACTAACAGAGCTAGCACCAGTAAGTTGTTTATTACTATAAATAGGATAGGGACAGGATATTTATGTTTATTTTCACACGGGTAATCGTCAGATCAGCTTACGCCCATCGTCGGGTTACCGGAGCTATTGCAGTGTGTTGCCCTACTGGAAAGTTCGTATGATGCGCCGGATATATCTGGCGCGGCGCACGGACTACTTTTTCGGGTATTGGCGCAGAAAACTCTAAAAATCATGCTGGCGTGGCGTGATTACACTTCCTTTTATTTATGTCAGTATTTTTGACATTTTAAGCTTTATTGTTCACTTTTTTATTAAAAAAATTATGGAACTTTGTTTGTGGTGGCGCAAATTAGTATTACTGGCGTGGCGCAAAATTTAGGTCAAAAAATGTTGGCGCAAAAATCCGGCGCACAGAAAACGAACTTTCCAATAGGGGTGTGTTGTATATGATAGACACGTTCCTTCAATTTGGTAGAACCCATTAATCCGCTGGGTTCAGGCAATATCCGTAAAGTGTCTTGCCCAAGGACACAACCGACTAGCTAGTGACCAGTTTCGTACCTGCAACCTTACGAAAGGCGACGCACTAAACCGCCAGACTAATCAGTCTAACTTAATAAAGGCTTATTATATATCTTGTTTTGTTAAATCTCTATTTGATTAATCAGGAAATATGGTGTCATTAAATAAAATTACTTGATTACTAATATATAAATTATTTTAGATTTTGACCAATTAATTCCACTGAAAAAAATTGCTAAAATGCAACATATAAAGTTTTATTGTATAAATTTATCACATACTAAAGTCCATGCCATTGTAAAACTAGGAATAGTTTTATCTCTTTAGTTATATTTATTCATCTTAAACTTTGTGTGAGGTAAGTTACAAAAGCTGTAGGGGATTGTGTACACACTTTAGCTGTTACAAACTTTACATTGAGAAACAATTAAACCCATTCACACCAGGTTAAAAAACAATGGTCCTTTTCATGAAGTGATCCAGTTAGTAGAATAATGCATATTCATGTGCTTATTGCTGTTGATAGTTGATTGCCTGATTAAATTTCCTTTAATTAATGTTTCTTATAAAATATTAGGTGCTCATTAGGACAGGCGGAGATATATATATTTTATTTTGGTATATTTTTTATTTTTGTATATATTTTTTTTATATTGTATATATATTGTTTTTTTAATCATTTGACCTTTACATGTTAATGGCCATCATTAATTCAAGTTAAAATGTCAACAAATGCTGTGACAATTGGAAATATTACAGGCCTTACAATCTGTTAAGCTTTCCCAAGACTGTTTTTTGTCATTACTTTAGATAAGGCTGTCAATTATAACCTTGCCTCACGCAGACTTCAAATTAGAACAAAGGATAAAGCTTTGAATGTCAATGCTTATCTTATAACAAATTATTTGCCAATGGAGTCTTTGATGTTTCCCACCCACCATGATCAATATATTTGTCTCAAATCGGTTTGGAAATATTCACGCCCTTTTTCTATTTGAAATTTGGAAAGCTTTTCGAGTTTGTCTGACCCCCTTAACTTTAAAGTTGAATGATTAATTATTTTTTAATGCTCTTGACCTTTTTAAAATCAAACAAATGATAACACGGGGCCCATCCCAAAACCACTGTCTAATATATATAGTCAGTTGTATATCAGTAAAAAGAAAAGGCAACACCTTAAAGTACTAAAATATGAGAAATTATGTAATGCTTGAAAGCTTTAATTTAAAACAAAGGTCAAGGACCAGAGTTAATCATTATATCTGACACACACTATTATTGTATTACTCAGTGTAATTAGTGGGGTTGTAATAAGCTTTTTATTTTTGATCAAACATAAAACAGCTATATACACATATCAATAATTGGATTCTAGCCAGAAAAAAAAAACATTATAAACAAATGATTTAATAGTCCACAAAAAACATTGACAATAAATGATTTAATACTCCACAGAACAAAAATACATTTACAATAAATGATCTAATACTCCACAAAAAATACATTTACAAAAAATGATTTAATACTTCACAATAAAAAACATTTACAATTAATGATTTAATACTCCACAAAAAAAAAATTGACAATAAATGATTTAATACTTCACAGAAAAATACATTAATAATAAATGATTTAATATTCCACAAAAAAAAACATTTACAAAAAAATGATTTAATACTCCACAAAAAAACAAACAATAACAATAAATGATTTAATATTCCACAAAAAAAAACATTTACAAAAAATGATTTAATACTTCACAAAAAAAACATTAACAATAAATAATTTAATACTCCACAGAAAAAAATACATTGACAATAAATAATTAATATTCCACAATAAAACAT
>CH002622.1:54400-71509 GCA_000149265.1 Ciona savignyi
GCCGGAAGCTGACATCTTCAAACTTAACTTGCTGTTTGCACATTGAAATAAACTTGTAATTAAGCACATTGTCCTGTTTAGAAGTATTTGATTGTTTGAAAAAAAGGCTAGCCGATCATATGCATTTCTTACGAACCACATGCATTATGTTGTTATAGTCATATGTATTATGTTATCAACCATGTTTATGTTAAATGTTAGTTTATATATCTCAGGTGCGGCTAAACATTCTGTATAATTTTTGTATTTTTGTCAAGTGTTTGAGTTATTCAATTATAAACGTGGATAATTCAGATACCCACAAGTCAGGAACTAATGACGAAACTTTGCTCTATTATTTCAAATTTTTAAAGCAAATTACATTATGCCGACTTGAAATTACATTAAAATTACATTACGCATAACTTGATGACTAAATCATTTCTTTCCTCCTGAAGACGACGACGTTCGACCCCGCGAATCGAGTAGATGTCGTGAGGAGAAGATCGCTGGTCCATGTCACGCCACAATGCCACGATTCTACTTCGATACCGACAGTAGTCGATGCAGGTTGTTCACGTACGGTGGGTGCAAGGGGAACCGGAATCGATTCCTCACCCCGTGGGCTTGCCGAGATACATGCGGTGGCGCTGAACCCATGTATACTGAGGATGAAGAAGGTATTTTGGTTTAGTTTATTTATTTTTTTTCATTTTTCCATTTTTAGTTTATTCATTTTTTGCCCCAGTTTTTAAAAATGGCAAACGAATCAAATCACGACACAGGAACAGGAAAAGATGACAAAACAAACAGTCTATAAAAAAACAATTATTTAAAAAATAATATAATTTAATAAATATAACCTAAGCAAAAGAATAATAATAAGCAAACAAAATTTAATCAAGGCCAAAACATTATAAAGCCCTGATGAAGAGATATTTTAGATAAAACCAAGATGTTTAACTTTTTTTTATATTTTATAAGTTTAAAATGATATTTTATTAAATATTCTTTGTTTACTTCTTCTACCACAATATTATCTTTTCTACCACAATATTAAGTGAAAAAGTCAATATAAAAAAGTTACATTATATATCTTTAATTTCTAGTTTTGACATGTAAAATCAAATAGTATATCTCCAAAAAATTTAGATTGATCAATCTTATAAGTCCAAAACAATAGGTACACACTGGAATGTCATTGTTTGTTGTTCTTTCAATGCAAAAATGTGTTTAATTGTAAATTACATTAAATTTCAGATGACAATTCCAACGTATGTAACCTCCCGAAAGTACGAGGGCCATGCAGAGGTAGCATTCCACGCTTTTACTTCAACCCACAAACAAGACTCTGTCAGATATTTGTGTACGGGGGTTGTAGTGGAAATGCGAACAACTTTGAAATGCCCGGGGATTGCCAGCGAGAGTGTGGGGGAACGCCAAGTTTCGAGTACGAAAGATTAACAGAGAATGCAGCACCGCGATCGTCAAACCCAATTTCATCACCACCAACACCAAGTGAGTGTAAAGTTGTATTTTATTTCTATGTGATGGGTTTAAATTCCTTGCATTTTTGGACGCTCGCCGATTTTATGTTATTGCTTTGTTTCATTGATTACTTGATTGCCTGATTTTCTGTATTTTATGTAAAGTTAAGTCAGTTGTACAGTTGTGTAGTTGCATTGTGGTGGTTGAGGATATAGCCCGAGCAACATTAAAATAAATTTGGCTGAAACGCTACTTAAGTTTCACAAACTTATTTAACATTTTTTTTAATTTGTCACCAAACTGAAATAACAATAGAAACCGTCATCTGCAAAAGTCACTGAATGCACAGTATATTTCGAGCTTTATTCCAACTTGGATGTTTTAGAAAACAAATACTTTCCCATCTCTCTATGTAACATTTTGATAATAACTGTTCCTCTAAATATGACACTGCTCTGACACCAGTGTTACTAAGCAATACATTTCAAAGTAATTATAATTATTCCATAATTTCCGATTAGAATAATTGTCTTATTATGAAAAAAACTATTTTTTGAATCATGTTATCATGCAGTTCCATGTATTAGGATAGAATATTCATGTTTATCCCCGTGAATGGGGAAACTAAGGCGGTTAACACACGGCAATCGTCAGATCACCTCGCGCCCACCGTCGGGTTACCGGAGCTATTGCAGTGTGTTGTATATGATAGACAGGTCCTTTAATTTAGTAGAATCCATTAATCCGCTGGGCATTATTCCTCCAAGTAAAACATATTTCTCTTTTTCAGCTGTGCCGGCCAACTTTTGCTCGGAGCCAATGGTGGAAGGTCCATGTAGGGCATCACTATATCGCTACTACTTCAACCCTGACACCCGGTTGTGCTCGGTGTTCGTGTACGGGGGCTGCAGGGGGAACCAGAACAACTTCATGGCAGCAGAGGAATGCAAAGCAGCTTGTGGGGGAGACGGGTTCAACTTTACTGTGACAACTGGCTCGGAAGGTAATTTTATGATTGTTTTTTCAATTCGTCGTATTTATTCCCAAAATTTGTCATATTTCTTCCCAAAATTTTTCATATTTATTCCCAAATTTTGTCATATTTATTCCCAAAATTTTTCATATTTATTCCCAAAATTTGTCATATTTATTCCCAAATTTTGTCATATTTATTCCCAAAATTTGTCATATTTATTCCCAAAATTTGTCATATTTATTCCCAAAATTTGTCATATTTATTCCCAAAATTTGTCATATTTATTCCCAAAATTTGTCATATTTATTCCCAAATTTTGTCATATTTATTCCCAAATTTTGTCATATTTATTCCCAAAATTTGTCATATTTATTCCCAAAATTTGTCATATTTATTCCCAAAATTTGTCATATTTATTCCCAAAATTTGTCATATTTATTCCCAAAATTTGTCATATTTATTCCCAAAATTTGCCATATTTCTTCCCAAAGGGATAAAATGGTGGCTGCTTATAAAATGTTATAACATTGTCTGGAAATTTGGGTAATAACATCTAATGTAAAGCTACAACAGTCGGATGGGATATGTTTATCCCCGTGAATGGGAAAACCAATGGGGTTAGCGCACGGGCAATCGTCAGATCACCTCGCGCCCATCGTCGGGTTACCGGAGCTATTGCAGTGTGTTGTATATATGATTGACACATTCCTTTAATTTGGTAGAACCCATTAATCCACTGGATTCAGGCAATGTTCGTTAAGTGCCTTGCACAAGGACACAACCGACTAGCTAGCGACCAGTTTCGCACCTGCAACTTTTAGCTGAAAGGCGACGCACTTAACCACCAGACTAACCCGTCGGACAAGTTTGTCATATTTATTCCCAAAAGGATAAAATAGTGGGTGCTAACAAAATGTTATAACATTGTCTGTGACAAGTTGGGTAGTAACATCTCATATTAGGTTACAACAGTAGTTATAACACAGGTGATTACCTTATGCTAACAAGTGAGTAGATTTAGATGTTATTGCTTAGTTAATAGAGTGTGTCCAATATTTGATATTGTCTGATCGGTTAGTTTGGTGGTTTAGTGCGACATCTTTTAACCGTAAGGATGCAGGTTCGAAACCACCCAATGAGGTTTTTTTGGGTTCTTTAATAAAACACTAATTAGGGGTCGCTTGTATGCAGTGACTGATGGGTTAAACTGAATCGGTACGAACATCACATTGCTGCAGTATTGTTGGTTTATTAGAGCAATTGCAGCATAGTAAATATTAGACATACAAAATTGTGGTTTAGAAATGATTGTTTTTCATTTTCATGATAGCAAGTTCATAACTCGACATAAGTGCTATTTAAAAACTTTATGGTGAAAAACCAATCAATTCTATTAATGTTTTATTTTTCTTTTAGAGCCCTTGGTTTCAGCTCCAAGTAGATTGACATCTGGACCACCTGGGCCAAGGGGCGAACCAGGACCACAGGGGCCGGTTGGGCCACAAGGACCTGCTGGACCCCGTGGCAAAGTTCCCAAGGTAAATTTTTTTTATGCCTTGTTTAATTAAATGATAGAAATTGCCCTTGTGTAAAAAATTGTTATTATTTTAAATTGTTATTATTTAAAAGGAGGTTTTATGTTTATAAAATTATTAAACCAGCTAATTAGCTTACTGTGTTTGCACTTCACCTATTAGCTGAAAGTGTGTTGTATTAAAACTGGTCACTAGCTAGTTTATTCACACAACAGACGTCATAGATAATTGCCAGGTGAAAATTTTCACTCATTTTCCTATTGACAGGTTAAAAAATACACATCCTATTCTAACGTGTATTGCACTATTTAAAGATTAAATTACATTTTATGTTTATTTGCAGGCTGTAACAAAGACTGCGGCGCTCGCGGTAAGTGTAAGATATAAAAGTATTATTGGTTTACTTGCGTTGTTTTCCGTCCCAGAAATCGGTTAGAAAATTGAAACGAAACAATAAATCACATTTCGTGAGGATGCGCATAGTGTTCCTAGACCTGAGAGAAAGACTAAGTTCTGTTGAAAGGACTTTGTACCTCTATGGTAGCAATGCTGCTACTTCTGGTGCTGTGGCAGGGAAATGGGTCCGAAACGGTGAATTGATCACAAATTCACTGAATCACGAAATGAATTAGTCGAACGTGTGGTTAATCACATTAAGTTATGCAGATAGGCTACACTATATACTAATACTTATGCATGCTATGCACTTGTCGCGCATGATCACACACTGGTCACATGACAGATGAATGAAATCACTGAAATGAAGAGCACCATTGAAAGCTTGACCCAAAGAATTTCATTTTTGGAACGAGAATTTCTAAATAACATACTGCGGCAAGCAGAAGGTACTTGATAAAATTATCTAAAAGTGTAATTTTAATTCCCCCAGTCTTATGTCGTATTACTCTGTTGTGGTAAAGGATCGGATATCCATATATATTTGTTGGAATGAGACCCATTAACTTTACTGGAATGTCATTGTTTGTTGTTCAGAACAACAAACAATTGCAATCGAATTCCCGGAGATATTGCAGTTTGTTGATTATAATTAGGGTATTGTAAAATACATTGTAACAGTCCACTGCATTGATTCACTGGGTGTAGCCAAGGATGCAATCAAATTGAGTGCTTTGCCCATGGATCCAGAATATTGGTCAAAACTGTCAAATCTGAAAAGGTGAAATATGACCACCATGTTTAAACCTCAACAACATGGCATTTCAGAGTTATTACAGCTTTAATATTCTGATAAATGGGAAGTCCATTTTAAAATATTTATTCTCAGTCATCCTCAATATATTTGTGTGTTGTGTGATTGAAAAATTAATATTAAATTTGAATGTTTAAATTAATGTCTTAACACATAGTATTTTCTTTCTCTATAACTAAAAAGTCTATATGGATTTGTCTTCTATATTCTGTTAATAAAGACAAAGTTCTTATTCAGGGAATTAATTTCCAATGACTTAGACAGTTTGTTTGAATGTTTATTTATCGATGTTATTACTTCAGGATCCCAATATGACGACAGTTTACCCGATGGTGTTGAGAATGTGATTGTTCCTGACGTTTATTCTCCCAACCAAGTTAATCCATCCACACCCCCAGCAATTCCAAGGGTAAGTAGGCAATCCATTCAACTTGGTCTCATCCGTCCGGTTAGTCTAGCGCAGCGGTTCTCAAACTGGGGTCCGCGAGACAATTTTCTGGGACCGCGAAGCACCTTCCAAAAAATTAAAACAACGCTCATGAAGAAAAAAAATTGTGTAAAATTAATTTTTCACGCAACTTTATTTCCAATCAACTTAACAAACAATTTGTCATGGAAGCTTACAGGCTACATATAGGCATTTATGACATCACAAGAAGCTATTTGATGTCACATTAGTGGAATTCAAAAGTACAGAACTCCTACTATAGTAGGAAATAGTACAACTGCTATTATAGTAGGAGTTAACATTTTAAAAAATGCCAAGGTCAGAGGCGTCTCGTTTTTCCTTATGCCATGCATCCGGGTTAATATGTTTTGTTTTAGAATTTTAACGTTGCTAAATTTTTTGTTTTACTTCCCTATTTTTCAAGGGTACCGTGAGTCATTAAAAAAGTTACCAGGGGACCGTGGCGTATTTTTTTTAAACAAGTTTGAGAACCGCTGGTCTAGCGGTTAAGTGTGTCAATTTTCAATCGAAAGGTTTCAGGTGCGAAACTGGTCGCTAGCTAGTCGGTTGTGTCCTTGGGTAAGGCTTAACGGACATTGGCCGAACCCAGCGAATTAGTGGGTTCTACTTAATTGAAGGAACGTGTCTATCATATACAACACACTACAATATCTCCGGTAACCCGATGGTGGGTGCGAGGTGATCTGACGATTGCCCGTGTGTTAACCCCTTGGTTTTCCCATTCACGAGGATAAACACGAATATCCTATCCATCTAATAGGCATACCACCATCGTCACAGCTACTGATGCATTAAATCCTTCACTTGAGGTTCGAGCCATATTTTCCTGTATGGCATCTGTGGTAAAACGCAAAAATTTATAACCGTAATTTATCAGTCTGGCTTTCAAGCAGAGATAATGTATTTACTCAAACACTGAAAGATTACTTGCGCATAAACTACCATTTTTAGTTATTTTCTAGATAATATTTAATTGATTGATTGAAAAGTAATGATAGTTGATACTGTTTTTTGTAACTATTTTGGTGGGGATATACAACTGACCCATGCTTAATATTTACACTTTTTACCACTGTGATTAATATTAATATTGTAAAATTACAGTAATAGCCATAATGGGACGTGAACAAATGTTATCTGTCGAAGGAATTCACACACACCCAATTGGTGGTCCAACAATATAATAAATCAGTGTAATTAATCAGTCTAGTTCAAAATTCTAATTATAGCTTAATTCAATACTAAAGCTAAAATCGGTGGATCTTTCATGTAGTCTAGCGGTTAAGTGCATCAATTTTCAATCGAAAGGTTGCAGATGTGAAACTGGCCTCACCTAGCTAGTCGATTGTGTCCCTTGGGCAAGGCACTTTACGGACATTGCCTGAACCCAGTGTGTGGGTTCTACCAAATTAAAGGAACGTGTGAATCATACACAACACACTGCAATAGTTCAGGTAACCCGACGGTGGGCATAATTTGATATGACAATTTCCGTGTGTTAACCCCCTTGGTTTACCCATTCACAAGGATAAACATAATTATTCTATCTTATCACCTAAATAAATTGGATTTCTGCAGAGTTCCCCAATTGGCCGCGGTGACAACACAGACTTCGATGATGGAACGGAGACAAAATGAGTCACCTCACCTCACTGCACCTACCAGGGTGGACACAGCACGTTCAGCTTCACGGCTCAACAGAGTTGGGAGAGATAGTCAATTACGAAATCATTAGTTCCCTTTTTCGCATTTGTTACGTTCACACTTGGGCCAAAAACAGGTCATTTTTATCAAGTGCCAATCTTGGTATTATGATGCAAAATTACATGAATTTTTCAATGACAGAGTTTAATTCTATGTTTTCATAAAAGAGAATAGCTGTTTTCCGGCCCTTGTGTTAACTGCATTACTATGTTTCTCTTATATTGCCAAATTCTAAATCCTGTATTTTGCGGCATGTTCTACACTGGGCACTTAAACACTTTCAGCATCACTAGTTGTTAACCGACGACCGTGACTCCATTTTATAGGGTCAGTTTTTATCTATTGTACTGTTCATTTCATGCTAGTGTTATCGTAATGCATATAACATTACACTACTACGCTTTTCACAAGTATTGAGTTTAATTTATTGAAGTAGGATAGTCATATTTATACACAGGAATGGCAGAATGTAAGGGAATTTAAATACGGACTTCTTTAAAATATCGCATACCCTCAGCCAGGTTTCTAATTTTTTTGTGTATAATAGGAAAGAATATTTATGTTTATCACTGTAAATGGGAAAACCAAGGGGGTTAACACACAGGCAATCGTCAGATCACCTCACACCCATTGTCGGGTTACCGGAGCTATTGTAGTGTATTGTGTATGATACACATGTTCCTTTAATTAAGTTAAACCCATTTTAGGCCTTGCAAATAGATACAACCGACTAGCTAGCAACCAGTTTCGGTTACGCACAAAACCACCAGACTAATCGGTCGGATAATATATGTGGATTGAACAAGAGGTAACCATCAGATTATCTAATGCGGCCCGTTGGTCTAACGGTTAAGTGCGTCGCCTTTCAATCGAAAGGTTGCAGGTGCGAAACTGGTCGCTAGCAAGTCGGTTGTGTCATTGGGCAAAGCACTTTACGGATATTGCCTGAAACCACCGGATTAATGGGTTCTACCAAATTGAAGGAACGTGTTTATCATACACAACATACTGCAATAGCTCCGGTAACCCGACAGTGGGCACGAGGTGATCTGACGATTGCCCGTTGGTTAACCCCCTTGGTTTTCCCATTCACGGGGATAAAGATGAACATCCTATCCTTATGCCCAGTGGGGTTACCACTGCTATTGTCAAATCTTTAATTTATTGGAGAAAGGGTCTAAGCCACTTACCAACTGTCCTAAACAATTACCCACAAACAACAAACAAGCCAGTCTGGTTACATTCCCTCCAAATTTCAATGCTCTACACCAGTGGTTCTCAAACTTTTCCAGCTCGTGGCACACTAAGAAAATTCTAAAAAAATCGCGGCACACTTGAACAAAACAAATTGAATCAAGGAATTTTCCTCAGCAAATTTTAATAGGATGGGTGTGCTTGTCGTTTGGCACAAATAAGATCGCAACGAGGTTCGCTTTTTAATAAACACAACCGCATTTCGTCGTCAATTCTAAATATTAACAATATTAACAACTAAATAAAAGTTTAAATGGGATCAAATAACTACAGTTTTCTTATGGAATAATCTTATTAATAAAATGGTTTCTCTCCTGTCATCTAGGTAGCTTTCCTTCTGCTTAACTTAGCAGGACAAAATGTGATGCATGTGTTAAAATTACATTAATACACCACACTGAACAATGAATTGTGTTTATGACATGACAATCACCCTTAATCTATCGTTACCCGTAACAATCCTGTTTACTCTACTTGCTACTAAACTTAAGAAAAGACATTTCTGTGCATTAAAGTCGCGTATGCCAAGTTGCCCACTCGTATCTCAAAGAGGTTTCCTACATAATTTTGCAAAATTCCAAAACGTTTCGCGGCACACCTGAGAATCTCAGACGGCACACTTGTAGCGACATTCGCGGTTTGTGTCATATTTGTTGTACAATATATTAAGTTTTGTTAAACCGTTTAAGTAAGCCATTATTGTATGCTGCACGGCTGTGCGCCCGTTCCAAAAACCTTTGTAAATCATTTCCTCTGCGTGCCAGCGCGCTATTATTCCCAACATTTCCTATATGATCGTTCCCACACAGTGTGCCATACAAGCGTGGTGTGTATAAAAACTCATGGTATTAGATTATCGAAATCGCGTTTTGGAACAAGCACCAAAATAAATTGCCTGCTTGGAGCTTGGCTCCGGGCATGTCCACTCAATCAGTTTAACTGTATTTGCTTCACTGTATTAGTTTATAAGATACAGTAAAGAAACCTTCCGAGACGGAGTCAATTCGGAGTCTGATTAGTTGGAGAACTCAGGTCAGATTTAGTGCAAGGTATAAGCACGCCAACCGACCACTAAAGAACCTGTTTCTCCACAGTGGTGACAACCCAATACGTGTATGAACACGCAGGTCTATCTACGAAAAATGTGTTGGCAAAACAAGCGCTTCAATTTTCCGGTTCCAACAGAAATGCCGCAAGTGAGGATTTGTTGGTTTCACAAACATTTTGGCTGCCGTGCTCGAAAATGCAATCCAGGCTGCAATTGGTCTGCAGCCAACAGCAAAACAGCAAGAACAAAACCCAAATCAACATTTCACAAGTCAAGTCCAGGATATCACGCGAAGTCCGGTTTAATCTTTGTTGAAGACGTCGCAAATAACTTAAAGTTTCTGGTGGACCCCAGAGCATCAGTTTCTCTTCTACCTAATTTGGAAGATAAGCGTTCTATTTTCAACCAATGTTCCGGTAAAGTGCGTCTAAGCGAAACGAACTGCTTATCAACTGGAAACAAGGTATTGGACGTTTCCTTACACAGTGTGGGCTGTTTTAAATGGAACTTTCAAATTGCAAACGTTCGCCATCCCGTGATTGGTTTGGACTTTATAAAGCATTTTAATCTCATTGTGGACGGGCGAAGTGGCCGTCTACGTCGAATAACAAAAACAATTAATATCACACCGCCTGCACCAAAGTGCAAAGAGACCGAAGAAAACCAGAGAGAAGCGCTGAAAACGCCGAAAGACATTCCCGCAATAAAGAAACCATCATTCACGAGCAGCGCATTTGAGGAAGAAAGCAATATTTTTGACATTTTGGTCGAGTCGGAAAATACTTTCCTTCACGACACGCGTCGCAAACCTGAGCGAACACCTGGGCTCACGTATATACAAGTTTGTCGTTTTCGTGGTGGCCGTTTCGTCTATGAGACGGATCTTTGACTGTCACCGAGTTGTTCAGCATTTTGCTCAAGGATTGGTGAGAAATGTAAATAGGGTACTATCACGACTAAAGCATTATTGATTATTACATGAGTATTGAGTATCGTCTAGAGTGGCTTATTTTATATGAGTATTTTGTGTCTACTGGGTATGTTATTGCGTGTCGAGGATGCTCCACGCCGACTAAGTTTTTTATACGAGTATGTTTTTTATGTCTATTGCCTATAGCGTGATTTGCGTCTGAATAATGCTTTGGTTTGATTTTTGCCCTCTGCATAAACCACCAATGTTTTTTGCATAGCGAATAATCTGATAGTCATTTCATCGACCCTATACGGAAACCCTTGTTCAGTTTGTTTTACAGATGTCATTTACATTTTACCATCAAAGAGATCCGATTATTCGTTTATTGAAAAATGATTTTTCCCGCCACCATTTGATATCCGCGATGTCCCTACAATAATTTATATAGATCCCAGGGCGGATTAATATTTTTTAAATTTTCGGGGGTAAGGTAGCTATGTAGCGACATTCGCGGTTTGTGTCATATTTGTTGTACAATATATTAAGTTTTGTTAAACCGTTTAAGTAAGCCATTATTGTATGCTGCACGGCTGTGCGCCCGTTCCAAAAACCTTTGTAAATCATTTCCTCTGCGTGCCAGCGCGCTATTATTCCCAACATTTCCTATATGATCGTTCCCACACAGTGTGCCATACAAGCGTGGTGTGTATAAAAACTCATGGTATTAGATTATCGAAATCGCGTTTTGGAACAAGCACCAAAATAAATTGCCTGCTTGGAGCTTGGCTCCGGGCATGTCCAGTCAAACAGTTTAACTGTATTTGCTTCACTGTATTAGTTTATAAGATACAGTAAAGAAACCTTCCGAGACGGAGTCAATTCGGAGTCTGATTAGTTGGAGAACTCAGGTCAGGTTCAGTGCAAGGTATAAGCACGCAAAACAACCACAAAAGAACCTGTTTCTCCACACACTAGTGTGCCGCGGCACACAGTTTGAGAAACACTGCTCTACACCATTCAGCCTACTGGCAAGACAAAACTACTTTTTTTTTATTAGTTTAAATCAACAACCAATGGAATTGATTAAATCTTGTTTGACTGACGACGAATACTACCTTATTCTTCAATTACGGCTTTACAGTTTTTTTAAACATACGTCTGATTATAGCTACATATTTAGGTTGGATTTAAACTGAAAAAGGCTGTAAAACCTTGACCTAGTGCAAAGTAAGACTTTAAAAAGGGGTGATCACCAATGATTAGTTGTAAAAGAGTTTGGTTTATCTGACAATAAACATTGTTGGATACCCGATATGACAGGGTACCATGGGTATTTGCATAAATTTAATTGCTTTTCACTGGAAAGTAAATGAGCCACTGACTTGTCGCATTAACGCATGTCCACATTCCCCATACTGGAACTATTATCTTATCTATCAACAAAGGATAGGATATTCATGTTTATCCCCGTGAATGAGAAAACCAAGGAGGGTTAACACACGGTCAATCGTCAGGTTACCGGAGCTATTGCAGTGTGTTATTCAATTTAGTAAAACCCATTAATCCGCTGGGTTCAGGCAATTTCGGTTAAGTGCCTTGCCCAATGACACAACCGACTAGCAAACAACCAGTTCAGAACCGAAAAACTTTTCTTGAAAGGCGCCGCACTTAACCACCAGACTAACCGGTCGGACAAGAGGAAACTGAAATCCAGAAAAAGGTTATGAAGAAATATTTCAACAACAGACCACAGCTTTATAAGTAATTTGTGAACTTGACCAAACAAAATGTACGAAAAACAAAAAAGTGTTGTATTAAGTGGAAAAAGCGATATAAAACCAACCGATATTCCACCAATATATTCTATAGTCACCAAACCCTAGAGTGAACTTACTGTGGTGCAATTAGATTTATCCCCAAACACATTATCCCCCCCAAAAAATGTTTAAATGCATTATCGATTGTAGAATAAAGTAATAACGACGACGAACAATGATTGAAAGATAAAAATATCCGATCCGAAATCCCTGCTTCACTGATCGAACAGCTCCTGTAGCGAGATTGGGATGAAATTCTCGGCGACTTTTTTAAAGACGACTTGTTTGTCGATGTAAATAACGTTGCAACCGAGTTTGTAGAGAGTTTGGCCGTCCCTGCTCCTGGGAAGTTGGAGGAAGAGGATGCCACGCTCTTCCGCTCGCTTCTGGAGGAGATCCTTGAAACTTAGCGGGATGCTCTTGTGGGAGGATGAGGCGGCCATTTTGGGAGGAGGATCCTGTGGAAGATGTGGGAGATCAATTATGTTTACAGATGTATGTTGTGTGGTATGGGTTGTTTATGACTGAATAGGATTTTACTGGTGTTTGACCATGATTCCCTAGGTAACCTAATCGAACCTAGTTGCTACAGATGTGGTAACCTGACGATATACACAAGGTAATATTATGATTTCCACGTGCTATGCCCCTTGCATTTTCCTATTCCTAGGAATGCTAGCTTCTCCTACAGGTTATTTATGAACAACTGGCTGTGGTTTAACCGAATACCATTTTTGCCACTAGCTTATTTGGTAGCGCATTGCTTAAAGATTATTGTGTGTAAATCAGCATTGAAAGGCCATTTATAGAGAAGTTAAAAGCCACGAATACTTAGTCGCGAACTCTTATGTTTAAACACAAACAAAACATGCTACCAAAAGCCTTAACAGCATTTTTCACACATTAACAGAAATTCTTACTGGTTTAACGTATGCATCATACATAACACACTACAATAGCTAGAGGTGGGCTTGAGGTGACGATTGCCCGTGTGTTAACCCCCTTGGTTTCCCATTCACGGGGATAAACATTCTATCCTATTCTATTACCAATTTTTCACACATTAACAGCAATTCTTACAGGCGCTGGTTCATGGTGATCATAAGTGTTGTGGTATTCCTGCATCTTCTGCAACTGACCACTCGCCGCTCTGTCCATCATCTCCAGTGCTTGCTTCAATCGGTCCTGTGATAGGGATATATTGGATTGGGATGTAACAATTGTGATATATTCGTACAGATTTTTCAAGTAGAGAAGAGATTTTTATAGTCAGTTCACCCAATAAATGTTGCGCTGGTCTAGCTTAAAAGATGTTTAGTAATGGGTCAGGTTACTTGGTATCGTGGTATTGAACATTGACAGACAAATTAACTCACCCATCACAAACCAGTCACGAAAATGGGTATAATCTGAGGTAAACCTCTTTTTATAGAGTTCTAGGCAGGGGAACATTAACGAACTGATTAAAGAAAATTACTAACTGGCAACAACAACAGGTTTAAACTTGACCCAATCATCATTCATTTAAAAACCAAACATTATAACCTTTATAGCAACTCTATACTTTAACATGGGGTCGCATATTTGCACCTCTGATCTACTAGTTGTCATGATATAAACCACAAAGTGCTACCACATGCCACACACAGCTTACTACTCCACAAAATAATTAATGATATCAACCAGTGATGGGATTCAAAATTTTAAGTTCTCTTCTGTATCGTACTTACTAACAACAGTTTCCCTAAAAGATCTAATGTCTGTAAAAAGGCAAGAATCGGATCGGTGATTATCCCGACGTTCCAAGAACGGGTTCGACCGAACCAATGCGAACCTCCCATCTATGGGACGCAGTTTGTAAAAATTGAATTTTTACAAAGGCTCAATAAATTGAATTTTCACAAACGGCGCCACATAGCTAAATGGGCAAAAAAGTTGACGATTTAGCTTAAATCGTCAAAAAAGGGTGTCAATTTAGCTAAAGAGGCAAAAAAGTTGAACTTTTACAAACGGCCCACCATACCCATCACAACCAACCTTGACAAATGAATTGGACACAATCGGTTCAGGGAAAACTGCTTTCCACCCGATATACCATTGCGTGACTTCTTCGAAGTCAGGTGAGCCATTCAACCAAGCGCTCAATGCTTTTAACCATTTGGGAAAGAAATGCTTTTCCAGTATCGTGACCATACTAGCCGTTGGTACAAGATTCTGTGGGAGGTTTGTTGAAACGTGTTTTGTGGAGTAATGAGAACTTAGGATAGGGGGGGGGGGGACAGGATATTCATGTTTATTCCTGCGAATGGGAAAACCAAGGGGGTTAACACACCAGCAATCGTCAGATCAGGAGCTATTGCAGTGTGTTGTATAATTGGGAAATTTCTTTAATTTGGCGGAACCCATTAATCCACTGGGTTCAAGCAATGTCCATAAACTGCCTTGCCCAAGGACACAACACCTGCAACCTTTCGGTTGTGGGAACATAACCCACCTACAATTGAATGGTAATTGATTTATCATTTATATCCTAGTGGGTGGGAATTCCTTATTAGAAGATTTATAGACATGGGTACAGGTTGATTGAATTAACGTCATGTTGATATATGTTGATGAAGCTACTGTTAATGGAGTTAACGTATAAAGTCAATAATTAAAGTTCCTATGAACATATATTTATATTGTACACTAGACTTAATTTATATTCTGGTATAGGCGTACACATAAGCTTTGTTTTTGCACGCAATGCAAAAGTTAATCTTCAGGTTAAATTATGCTTGTTTTTAAAATGATTTATAATGATAAAAACATATTAAGTGGATTGCAATAAGCTGTCATAATTACCTTCCAAGACAAAATACATTCAATGTCACTAAGATCTTGCTGTCGTGGGTCCACAATAAACTCTCCCATGCATTTCGCTACAAAATACATGTTAAATTAGCTTGTTAATCGCCACAACATAATATGTTTATTTAAAAGCACAAAAGAACTATATTTGTTTAAATATATAAGTAAAACAGCACTAAGGCAAACTCAAAAATTTAAACAATTTGCTACACAATGCAATAATTTCAGTTGGCGGCAGTGTGTACATAATATTTAACAGATACCAGTGTTTTAACTTATTTTAACCCTTTGAGTATAAATATGAGCATTTAATTCATTTATTTGTGCATTACTCCTACATGCAAAAAAATTGCATTGATTAATGGGGTCTGACAATTTGTGTATCCACGCCTTATTGATTTGGACATACAAATCAACAATCCACACACTTTTTGTAAAGCTGCACATTGTGGGCATGTGGTGTACATAACATTAATATGAGCGGGTCCACGGTAGCCAACGGGACCAGGAATTTAGGCCATAGAAGGCCCATTACTCCAGCACCCCGGGCTAACATGGATCCTGGATATAGTGGTCAATTCAGCCCGTGTCCTGAAGGAAGCTGACTAAAGACTAAATGCTTGACCGGGATAGATGCGAGATCATCAGATTTAAAAACCCCAAAATTCTGGCGTGCAATGATCTTTCCACACAACCACATCAAACCCACATAGATATCAGATTGCGCGAAACTACTCACCAAGTTTAGGAAGAATGGTTTTAATGATGAACGCATCCCAACTACCTCTTGTGAACACTTTGTGCCAAGGTTCGAGTATTATACGCGCCGATGGGTCACGAGGGTGCCACATTTGAAGCGCCATCGAGAGTTTGTGGCGTATCGGCCCGTATCTGTGGATTGGTGGAGTTAAATGCATTGTATGGACATTTGCATGGTTTGTATGGTCGGAACTGGAATATGTTGGGTTTGATTGCCACCATATTCAATATGGTTTAAAAGTGTGGTCATGGGTATGCTGGGATTTGGGTTTAGAATGAATCACAGCTTCATTAAAAAGCCGCAAGGCAGAGACCCATGAATTTACATTACATTAATATGGACGGGTCCACGGTAGCCCTGGGACCATGAATTTAGGCAATAGAATGCCCATTACACCAGCGCCCAGAGCTATCATGGATCCGGGATATAGCGGTCAAGTCGGCCTGTGTCCTGAAGGAAGCTGACTAAATGCTTGACGGAAGGGACCCATGAAAGGTTGAGGGTGCATCCAGCCACAATATAAGTGTGGTAGTAAATCCATCCACAATATAATGTGGTAGTTACCGCATCTTACAATGGTTCGAGACGTTCCTTCATGTGCGGCAGCCATGGATGGATCCAGGAATGAAGGGGAATCGGGTCGGTCAACGGGTCCCAACAATCTACTTCCTTTTGTAGCTGTGGGAGAACCTGAAGGGGGTTTCTATGGTTAATATGGTAAAAACTTCCAATTTTTTTATTTTTACGTTTGCTTAAAATTGATATAAAGAAATATATGTTTATTAATTTATAAGATTTATGTGTTAAAGCTACTGAATGTTTAATCTAATGCCTGGAACATATAATTATAATGACACTTGTTAAAATTTAGACCAACAAATAAACAATAAGAGAAAAAACTAAAAAAAATTTGATTGTGTCTGTTTATCTGACTTAACCAAGCCATTCTGACAATTTCTGACAAATCTATCTTTCTTGATCACAAAACTAGATGCAATTGGGGGCCCCCGGCCCTCAAATTTTTGTTGGCATTTCAACCGTACAAAACACCTTTAAACGTTTTGATTTAAAATTCTATCGATAACCCAATTATAGTTTTTAATGTA